>VWZW01007179.1:1144662-1192603 GCA_013397115.1 Edolisoma coerulescens | reverse complement strand
GCTGCGGGTGGGTGGGAGGTCCCCGGTGTGCGGAGCGAGCGCCCCGCTGCCCCTTGGCCGGGGCGGGGGGCGGCTGTGGAGAGCCCCCCCTGCCCCCGGGTCTGGGCGGGGGTGCCCCGGGCTCGGGAGCCGGGCCGTGCCGGGGCTGCCCGGCCGNGAGCGGGGACCTCCCGGGCCGCTCCCGCGTGCGGCTCCCCCGGCACGGGGGGCGCCGGGGGTGTCGCGGCTCCCCCGCTCGGGGGCAGCGCATCGAGGCGGCGGCGCCGGGATCCCGGTGTTCCGAAGCGCCATCTCCCTCTCCCCTCCTTCCCTCGGGGCCCCCGGGGTGTTTGTGCTGTGCTCTCCCCAAAATCCCGGCTGCGTTTGCGGGAATTCCTCACACGCGCGGGTTTTCTGCCTCGGAACAGCGGCAGAGCCACCGCTGTGCTTGGCACTAACACAGACCCCAAACTTGTTCTTTGCCTGCACTTCGCTGTGCTCTGGTCAATGTTTGTTTTTTCTGATACACTTCAGTAGTCTGGGAGAGACGTAGGTGGGTGGATAGAGTACTTTCGTTAACTGAATTAATATTAACATCTGCCGAAGAAAGAAATAGCCTCTCAGGAAAGAGGAATGCTTCCAAAGTTACACAGCAGACACAGATCCTCCCCCCATCTTTGAGTTGAACCTTGAGGCTATAGATTGATTTTCCTGCTGATAACTTGTAGTTTGTTTTCCTGCAATACAGATATTAGTGGTTGTTTTCGGTTTGAACAGTGACATTGCCAGACTTCACAGATGCATAACTTGATTGAAGAAAATCTGAGAACTTGGGAAATGAGGTCAAAGTGGATTATAGCTGGCCAAGCTGTGCCTTGATTACACTGTGTACATCTAACCTTGCCTTTCAAAAGCTTTTTTCAATATAATTTAAAGTTTTAATGTTAATAGAGCAATTAAAGGCTTCTGTCTTCTATCTGCAGCTGTAAAAATTACTCATTCTCTTGCTAACAAGATAGACTTTCTGAAAGCTGGTGTTTTTTTCTGTGCTATGCTATTTCTTTCTACTTGCATCCTATCACTCCTACCTTGCTCTCCAGTTAGAAACTTACTGTATGGAATTTAAGCTTGAAGCCAGAGGAGGATTTATTCTGTTTCAAGTCGTTTGTCTCCTGGAGTGGGACATTCTTGATACATAACATCCGGAAGTGAAAGCTATGGTCATTGTTTAAACAGTTTTTCCCTGGTGCTCAACAGCATTGAAACAAAACCTCGAAGTTAA
This sequence comes from Edolisoma coerulescens, assembly GCA_013397115.1. Lineage (NCBI taxonomy): Eukaryota > Metazoa > Chordata > Aves > Passeriformes > Campephagidae > Edolisoma > Edolisoma coerulescens. Next base: position 1,191,342 of record VWZW01007179.1, on the reverse strand, counting down.
TTATTAGCTCAGTGTCCTTTTGGGATGGTTAAATTGATACTTGGGTTTATGAAGTGGCTTTGCTATTAGATGTGCCAGGTGTTCCAGCTCTGATTTTGATAGATCTTAAAGTGCTTAATCAAGACTACATTCCTGTTTATTGTTTTTCACGTTTTGTTGTCATACTTGTGAATTAACGTTGTTCTTTGTGCCTTACGTGTGGTGATTGAAGTTTTTCTTCTTGTTTTAGGGTATGCTGTTCCTCCACCGACTTCACAGCCAAACTATTCGAGCACGTACACCATTATTCAACAGCCTGCCACCACCACTTCTGTAGTAGTAGTTGGTGGCTGTCCTGCCTGCAGGTAAAATGGCTCTCAAGGAATTAAACTCCGTCTTGGGTTTTGTTTTTTAAGGTAGAGGTGTCCATATGGTTCCTTGGTTCTCGATTTGTGTGTGTGTATTGCAATTAACTGAAAAGGCACTAAGGTCTAGGAGTGGAATGCTTTGGTTTGTGTAGTGGGAGCTTATCCTGATGGGCTCGTGACACCTGCTATAAATAATATAAGACCCTTCAAATCCGTTCTTTAAGATGGAGGAAGATCTGTAAGTGATACTTCTAATGAAAAGGGACTTCAGTAACAGATGTACCGGGTCAGTTCTTGGGGGAGAGCATGACAGGAAGTCCTTTCTGATGTGTTTATGCCTGGTGATGGTGAGTAGCATGATTTTATTGTGAAACTCTGTAATTTTTGACCACAGTCACTTCTGGTTTTCTGGCAGTCATGTGGAAGAACTTCTGCTGTTATGGTGTGTGTTCCCATTCCCAACCCAAACTGTGCAAAACCAGGCAGGGTGCTTGTCAGTATTGGCTGAAAACATCGGTGGCTTAAGGCTGTAAAAGATATCTCCAGGTCCTTTAACTGCAGAAGAACAGAGAGACTGACAGACCAAAAAATGTCAGTCTGCTGCAGAAAAAGTCATCAGCTGTTATTTGGAGTTGCAGCAAGAGAACAACTTCCCCTTGGAGATCACAGCCATAAAAAGGGAAGAAGGCACTCAGTTTCCTCACCAGTGCTGTCAGTCCCTTTCGCTTCTCCGTTCTTCCCTCCCCAGGATCTTAGGCCCTGGCTGAGGGCAGAGGGATTGCTGCTGGTGCAGTTTGGGCACTGCTGTGCCTGGCCAGCCCTGACTCAAATGCAGGCTCATTTCCCCCTGTTAAAGTGTACCTTGCAAGGAGGCACTTGATACTCTGCGGGTCTGAGCCCTTCCTTCCCTTTCAGAACGTGTGGATTATAAACAGACTTGCCTGAGCAGCTGGAGTGGTACAGTTTGCAGTGTGATGGATGTGACAGAGGATGTCATATGGCAGAGGCTGGACCCCGGGTGTCTTTTGGTTTTGTTAGAGTTGATGTTTGTCTGAGAGTCAGTACCTGCCTTCAGAGGTGGATTCAAATAAGAAGTATCCTGTGGTGTTACGTAAAAACAGGTGCCTGTTGAAATGCCACTAGTTAAGGCTGAAAAACCTGTACCAGCTAGAGCTATTGATCTAGAAAGTGTGTGTTTTAAGCAGTGGGGGAAAGCAAGTGCTGAGCTGTTCAGAGGCTGTGGTAGATCCTGCCACCTGAGTGTTTACATCAACATGCTGATGCTGTAGCTCAGCCAGAAGCCAGGGCAGGTGTTGTGCATGGCTTGGAGAGAGGCAGGCAGTGTGCTTATACAGACAGGCCTCCTGGCCCTGACCCCAGTGCAGCTCCAGGCATTTCACTGGGGAAGTGCTCTTGGCAATAGCTTAAAATTGGTGGGCTCCTGTTGCTATTATTTTTTCTTTTTCTGGAAGTTCACAGAATATGCTGAGTTGGAAGGGACCCGTCAGGATCATCGAGTCCAACTCCTGGCCCTGTACAGGACACTCCAAGAATCCCACCACGTGCCTGAGAGCGTTGTCCAAACACTTCTTGAATTCAGACAGGCTTGAGGTTTCTGGGATGGTCTAGGAAAGGCTTTTGAAACAATCATTTGCGCATATAATATTTAACTTTAGCCAAATTTTTGAAAATGAGCAGTCTTGTTTGTTGTTTTTAAATGACCTCACTTGAATAGTTTTCTAAAGTTATCAGATATGCCCAGCTGGAAGTACCCATTGTGGACTCTTTCCTAAAGCAAAATACTCTCCGCAAATTCCTAGTTTACCCCTGGATCCTCAGTTTCTGTTTTAGCCTTTGAAAAAAATAAATTGTGAATTGTGACATCTTGATTACTGTGAGGCATAATACTGCACTGCTTAAAGTGTAGGACTCTTCTCAGGACTTGTGAAGTATTCTGCATCAGGGAATCCCGAGGCTGAGTAACTGTATTTAGTAATGGTGTGTCATAGTCTCCTTTGCCCTATCACTATATTTGTTCCTGTTTGTCTTTAAAACAGGAGTCAAGTGTCCAGGTAGGAGGGAAAAATCTCAGATTGCTGGTTTTTTGGGTAGTCATGGAATTGATAGTCTGTTACTTCAGGAGAAAGGACAGGGAGGCTGGGTGAAAAGCATAATATTGTAAATATTCATGGGAGCCTGAAAGATCAGGTTCATATTCTGGAAGGTTACACTGGCTGCTTCTCTTAGAGAAAGAACTCAATCCTCTTTGACTTCTGAAGACCTTAAACACAGTTCCAGTTTACTTCCATGTCCTGGAAACCTATTTTATGAGGAATGCAACGTGCAGCTACGCTCTGAACAGAAAAGTTGTTGAAACGGCGTTGAAAAATATTAAAAGCTATTAATAGTACATAAAAAAACTTTGTTTTTAAACTACCAGGTCAGTTGTCCTGTTACTTTCTTGATTTGATGGTGTGCATGATTGTTAGAGAAGTCCATCTGCTTTAGATCCCCAGGAGAAGCCTTGTGTGTGTCTGTGGAGTGATGTAGCTGATGGAGCAACCTAAAGGCCATCGAGAGGATTTCTGCCATCAGAAATACAAAGTAGTCTTTTGCCCTATGGCATGTGTTCATGTTGCTGATTGAAATCAAAACCATTTCCAACTTAAAATACGTGGTGTTGAGGAGAAATACTCAGCATTGGTCTGTTACTTGAATTGGTGTCTATTTTATTGCAGTCATGCAGGATCTTGGGGTTAATAAGCTGGCTCGAGTACAGTCGATCTTTAGGCTTTTTTAATGGTGTTTAGTCATAAAAAGTACAAAGTATCTCCAGAAGCAGCCTCTCTGAAGTTGGTAATATGCCCGTGGTGACTGGTAATTGCATTCCTGCCCTTCTCCCTCTGAAGCCCTGCTGCCCTCTGAGGGATGGCTCTCCTGTCTCACAGGCTGTGCCTCTTGCTCAGAGCTTTTCCTTACTCTGTGCTCATTCATCACTGGCCAGTGTTGCTTTCTAGTTACACACTTCAGTCTTGATGTGTGTTCCATCCTTCCTTGTGCTCTAAGAACGTCCTGGGTGGTTGTAGTCCTGCTGTCTCGGGGTGTGATCTCCTCCCAGCCCTGATGTACAGAGAATTAAACTGAGTTGCACAATCTTGTCAGCTTTATGGCTTCTAGTTGACATTTAAGGTTTGGCCAAGCCCTGCTTTTGAACTGTTTTATGTTCCCAAGTACACATTGAGTCATTACAGGCACTGACTTTAGATATCCTGCTGTGGAATTATCTTTTTAGCTTGGAGAATGCAGCCTGGCTGCTTTACTTGTGGTCACTTTCATTTTCTTTTTCTCTGCCTTTTGTTGTTGGGGATAACTGCTCAGGACTGTTTGCTTTCCTGTTATTTAACAGAAGAAAGTTCCTTTTAAAAACTGTAAAAACGTGATCTGATGATTGTAAAAGCCAGTGCCTTTAGAATCTGGGAGAGAGCCTGTGATGGGCCCTGTTGGGTCTTTATTTTTGTGTTTAACCATGTTCAGTTGCTTGGGAGAAAGGGTGAGGGAAAGGAGCTCACACTGCTGCAGCTTTCACTTCTGATAACTGCAGTATGACTGCTGAGCAGGCATTGTAGTGGGTCTCAAATTATGCCAACACTGAAGCTTCTTCCAGAACTGGAAGATGAGACAAGTTTGATTAAAACTGTATTTTTTCTGAGATCTCTTACAGCATTCTTCCTGCCACAGGTGTGGTTTTAGTTTGTTGTTGTGGTGGGGGTTTTTGTTTATTGGGGATGATTTTGACTTGAGTTGTAAGTTCTCAGGTTTTGGTTAAAATTTTGTTTTCTTCAATTATGTGCATGTCTCCTGAGGGAATAGACTCTAGAAAAATTGCACTTAGGTGATCAGGTCCTTCCAAATTTCAGTCTTCTGCTCTTACTTCCATTATTTCAGTCACAAATGCTGTATGGGCTTTGACAAAAGGCTGCTCAGGATACAGGTTTTCTATAGTTATTCACGACTGTATTTAAGCTTCATGTGAATATTCTTAATATTATTGAATTACATTCACTGGTTAAATATACAAGGAATTTAAAAAGAAGGCAGCAGCAAAACACCTGTTTAGAGAGCATGTCTGACAGTGTGAGCAAACCTGAGGATTTCTGGTTTCCAGCAGCAGGCTGGAGATGCTTTTGAGCCTTGTGAGTGAAGCAAACTTTGCAATACCTTTTAGAGAGTGCTGTGAAGAGGACAGGGAAGAAGAAGAAAGCCTTGGTCCTGCAGAGTCGGGCAGATGCCACGAGTGCTGTTTGGAATTCCTGACTGGGAGAGCTGGGACCTTTCCCAGCCTGACAGCAGCTGCTGAGCAGGAAGCTCCTTGCTGAGCCCTGCAGAGAGGAGGGATAAGCCTCTAGCAGGGTCCCAAATGAGAACAGCACAGCTCTGGCTGCTCCTGAGGAGTTTTGTTCCACTGGTCTGACCTGATTTGCGGACAATAATCAAACCACATTCATCTCATAAAGTCTCATTTCTTAGAAAAATAAGGCACAGCAGGAATGGATTCCCTAATGGGACTGTATAAACATGATAATCTGGTCTCTAATGCCTCATCTGTCACTGGCTCTGAATTATAGCAATTTTTTTTTTATTAGAGTTGCCATTAGTCTTGAAGAATACTTGTCTGTATTGTGATAATTAGGATTCCATTGTAGCAATGAGCTGTTCTGGGAGAGAGGAGGGAACTGCCCTCGTTTGTTGGTCACCACAGCAGTTCTGGTTTGGCTGTGTGTGCAGACAAGGGAGGGAAAACCCCACCAGGGCTCAGTCTGGTTCTCCCTGCTGGATGTCCACCCCACAGAGAGCTCACACTGGTGTGCTGAGCCTCGTTTGCCAGGCTGGGCTGTTGGTGTGAAGCCTTGAGGCTCGTCTCCTAATTAGAACTGGAATTAAAGCAGTGGTGCTCCTGCAGCAGGGAAGGCTGGGGGTTTGGAGGCATTTCAAGACAACAGCTAGATACAGGCTGATCCCATTGCCAGAATTTCCTCTGTTTAGGAAATGAGGCCGAAAGCTTAAGGAAATTCAGATAAATCTGTAAATACTGTCATACCTCTTAGTTGAAATTGACTTTTAAGGATAATTGCATTTACATATATGTACATCTTATGCTGAGGAAGGCAAGCCAGTGGCTACATAGAGATTTGGGCTGCTTCTTGTGAATATGGATCAACAACTCTTCAAAATGCCATCAAGCTGAGGCTGGAGGAGCTGATACCCTTCTTCATAGAAATTAAAACTGTCAACATGCAGTGCTTACTCAGTAGTTCCATGCATAAGTGTCAATACTTTTTCTTCTGCAGCTTGCAGGTGAGGTTTAAACATTCTTAACATAGCTGCTGCTGTTGCATTAGCCAGGAGACGATAAAGAATCTCTGGCCGGTTTTGTTTGTATGTTCAAAATTAAAGATTTAGGGTGTAGCTGCCAAAGTCCATGTTTGTCCCTGGTCTGATGTTTCTATTCAAATCTCAACTTTGAAACTCAACCGACCTCCGTGGCAGAAGATGGGATGTGATTTGAAAATTCCATGTGGTTGGTCAGCGATCTGTACTGGATAGCAGTTTTCTCAAGTGCAGTTTCTTTTCATGTCTTGAAGAGCTTATGGCACAATCAGCCTGCCTCTGATTACCTGGGGTGACCCTTTGAGTGTATTTATAAGGTCTAAAAAATGCTGATAAGCCCACATTTAAATACTGTGATGTAGTGATAAGTCTAAAAACGCACGTGTCAAATCGTACCAGTGCTGTGTTCACAGATCTCATTATCAGCCCTCTGATCCTGAGCACTTGACTTAAGATCTTAATGTTTTAAGAGTTACTTTGAAAAAGGGGGTTAGCTGAAAAATAATTTGGTTTTAAATACTTGTCAGTGGGAATAATTGACCTTACTGTATGGAGTTGGCAGCTGCAGTTATAGCTTAAATGCAAGATGCTGCTTGCAGTATAAATAAACCTTTCCACTTTATTTTTAGAGTGGGAGTGGTGCAGTTATAATCAGCTTTTATGTGGTTTATGCTGTAGAAGAAAATTTATGTTTGGTTACGTTAGTGAATCTACAGTTTGAATATGGAGTCTAATTACTCCACATCTCAGGTAAGATATACAAGCAAAAATATTCATAGTCTCCCTTATAAAAGGTATTTTTTTTCTCTTTTTAAATTTAGTAACCGGCTAAGCAGTGGTTGGGTAAGTGTTCATCTAAAATTAGGTGGTGACATAAATCAGCAGAAGCTGAGAAGTGTTTGTGTGGCTAATGCTGTAATCACTCTGTTAGACGTGATGGGAGCTCTGAAACAGCAGCTTCGGTGTGGAGGTCACGCAGGCACAGCTCTGCTGAGTGGCCCTTGGAGCTGCTGCTGGCCTGGGCTCTCCCTGTTCTTCTGCTGTGCTGACCCAGCAGTGCTCCCTGTGCCTTGCTTTGTTCCTCCCTGGGCCTTTTCCCTGGATCTGGTGTTGAATATGGGTGGCAATTTTTAAATTTTTATTTTTTATTTTAACTTGGTGTTTTGCGCTACCACAAAACGCTTCTGAATAACTCTGTTTAGGGGGAAGGGAGGTTAAAAGAAATTATGTTTAAAGTGTCAAGGACATGCTGACCAAGAGACTTGGGCCCTGCAAGCTAATTAAGAGGGTTGATTGGAATGGGTTGGGCTGTCGGGTCTGCAGCTCCTCGGGGCTGACCAGATGTACCCCGATTGATCCCTCTAATGTTTGATTAGTGTGTTTATTCTTTAAGGTCACATCAATAGTGCTTATACTCTTAACTAAGCAAACTGGCTTACTTGGCACAAATGTAGGTTTCAGGGCAGGAATGGAATGTGGAATTATTAAGAGACAAGGAGAAGACTTCAAAACAGTAATGAAGCAGGAGCTGGATGCCTGCAGGAGAGAAATGCTCAGTGTATGTGAAAGGAAAAGAAGGCATTAGTGTAACAGCAGGGCAGGGCAGGAAACACAACAGCTGTAATGTTCTATGTACTGTACTTGGTGTGCATTTTCCAAACTAATGTTATTTGTGATGTCATGGAAATGCCTGGAAAAGGGGCTTTGCTGTCTTGGGTGGATCTGTAGTGTGAAAACTGAATCTTGAATTACTCAGAAACCTCTAGAGTGTGTCTGAGCCTCTCCATATGTGCAGTGTGTTACTGGGTTAACCTGTGGGCAGGGGAAAAGGAGGGGCTTCACCTCCTGAGCTTGTGCTGCTGGTTTCTCTTTGGTCTGAGGGTGCTCAGCATTTCATGCATTTCCGAAGTACAAGTTGCCAAATTCAGCTGCTTCATCCAAGCCTCACAGTTCTGGCTGAACACTGCAGTGTCCTTTTTGCCCCAGTACCTGTAACTGGTCTGGTCCCAATGGTCCCAGATTTCTTTGCATTCCAGCCCTAGCAGCAGAGTGTTCCCAGGAGATGGCACTTCCAGTAGCACATCTTTTCCCTGGCGAATGAAGGCCATGCTATGAGAGCCTTGTCTGCTGCCTTCATTCTTTAATTGCAGTCTAATTTTGAGGGTCACTTTCGATGTAAATTTTCCAGTTTTACTGTTCAGATAGGCCCTTTTTAAAGAGGTTGCACAGCAAAGGAATTCTGGTGAAGCTTTCCTGTGAGCCTCAAGCCATGCTCCATAATCCCCCATCATACCCAGTGATGTGCTCGGGCATGGCAGCCAGTGGGAAATCTCAGGAAGGGTTAATGTGAGGCTCCTCAGCTCTGCTTTACAGGTCAGCCTGATGAAGGCATCTCTGCTTGGGTTAGTGTGCTCTGAGCTTGACCCAGCAAGCAGATCTGATGTTCCTGGCACAGGCTAATTGTATAACAGCTGCTTTGGGATTAGGAGTTGAGAGTTGTCTTGCCGGAAGCAAGAGAGCTTTCTCGGGGTTTGTTCGTGCTTAAATGTGGAGCACAGAGGCGTGTTCAGCTTTCTTAAGTGGCTTAACGAAGTTGTCAATATTCAAATCAGCCAGCTGATTGGTTTTGTCAGGTCTGGAGGAAGCTGTCAGCAGCTCCTCACAACAAATCACTTCCATTGCTGGTGGATTTCCCCTTACCTAGAAACCAAGCTATGCTAAACCATGACAGGTAGCAAGGGTAAGTTGATGGGAGCTATATTTTTTTTTCAAATTTTTCTTTCCTTCTGACTCTTAGTAATCCATACTTTAGAATTTTTTTTTTTTATTAAATGAGGACCAAAGCTGCACACAGCGGTCTGGATTAAGCCATTAATCATCCATATTACGTGGGAAAAGTTTGCTTCACGACATGCCTCTATGATGTTTGCCTTTTTCTAGCAGTGACAGTGACTGCTGTTCTGTTCATAATTTTTTCAGTAACTCCTCTATTTCTTTCCCCAGCAGTACTGTCCCCTCTGACTGCTTTAACCATTGGTATTTCACTTTGGGGAATGCTCTGTGGTGAGAGGGGCAGGGAAGCAGGGGAATCCTGGGCTAAAGTTCTTTGTAGCAGCACACCAGACTAAGAAAGCAGAAATATTAACCAAGCTGTGCAAGTGCAGCTCCTGGGTTTTCCGAGTGCTGTTTGCTGAGGTGATACAGGGCAAGTGCTGGCAGTCAGTGACTCTCACACCCCCTGAGCCAGGGGTGAGTGTCCTGGGCTCCTCCGTGGCTGCTGGGGATGCTGCTGCAGAGCTTGAGGCGTGGTGTGTGCCAGGCAGGGACTAGAGCACACCTTTTTCTCCTCACGAGCCCACTGCTCATCAGGCCAGCAGAGGTGTAAAGGCTGGCTGGTGACACACAGAATTCTGTTCATCGTCATTGTCACAAGAAATGCCTGCAGTATCAGCCAGACAGATGCATTGTCAGACCAGACTTACAGAAGAGAGCTCTGGTAACCTGCATCACAGAAACAGCTTTATTTTAGGTCAGTGTCGATACCTGGATTTGTGATTTGGTGATAGGGGTGTGGGAATAGGAGCTGGAAGGTTCTGGATAGGTGAAACTCTTTCCATACTTGAGGAAGCTCTCCTGAAGTGCTTTGGAGCCATGGGGAGAGAACAGTAGTACTTACACTACTGAAACTCACCCTACAAAACACGGTCCAGCTCTGGGAAAAAGGGTGGATCTGAAGTCCTGAGGAGTGTGTCTTGAAGCAGAACACTTCTGCAGAGCTCATCTCTCACTGTTCTGATCTCTCTGGGCACACGGTTGTTCAAGAGTAATCTTGCAGTGTTGTGGCCAAACAAAGTGCCTGCCCTGAGAGCTGGAGCTCGGGGTCTGCCTGACTCTCGGGGAGCAGGGGTGATGTTATGCTGAGTTTGTGGGAGCAGCCACAATGTCCAGCACAGGCTGCACAAGTCTGAGCTGTGGGACACTCGTGTGCTGAGACTCGAATCTATGTGCTGATGTGAGCTCTGTCTACATTTTTTTAGCTGCCTTAAAAGAGTGAGGACATGAAATGATGAAGCTACTGCTGGGATCAATGGTAACCTGACAGTTCCTTTATTTTATACCAGATACAGAGTTAACTTCTATCTCTGCAAACAGAAATAAAGTGCATTAAAATGAGGGAAAGCTGAAGGGGGACATGAACTTGCGTAAGCAGCAGAACATCAAGAACACTTGGAAAATCCTTTGGCTGGTGACGATGGTTGAGGGGAAGGGGAATGGTTCCCAAGTTCAATCGAGTTGCAAAGTTTCAGGCACTTGCTGTAAGGAAATGGTCTCTTGAGCCTGCGCCTTCCTTCCTTCGCTCTCCTTACACGTCCAAGAGCTTGTCCCTGCCTGCTCGCAGGGAAACAGCAGCTTGTTGGCCTTGGCATCCTGCTCACAGCCTGCACTTCAGGGTCACTCAGCTCTGGTTGACTTTCACTGTACCAGGAGGATACATCTTGTTTGAGTGTTTTGCTAAACTCCGAATCTTGACTATTTCATGTAACTGCACAAATTTCTAAAGTATGAATTCTCTGGTTGACTGTCTGTTTTCATTTTGGGGGATGCTCAGACACAGCACTTCAGAAAGGAGTCAGGGACTGAAATTTCAGGGAGGTAAATTTCTGCTGTCATAGGACTGTGCTGAAACAAAATTTCCATGTGGTCATGGAGTTGGGAGTCAGCTGGAGCCAGGTGACATCAATAATTAGTTCTTCTACAGTTGTAAAGGGACATCAGTTTTGAGAAGTAGAAACCAGGAACGAACCCCAAACCTTGTACTTTATCTGGCTCTGTAAAATGGTGTGGTTTCTCGTGACTGCCAGAGCACTGAGTGGTGACCTGGGGGCAAACTTGGTGAGTGTCCTTGACTGAGGCTGTTTTGTTTTCCCTTTTTGCAGGGTTGGCGTGTTGGAGGACACCTTCACCTGTCTTGGTGTTTTGTGTGCCATTGTATTCTTTCCAATTGGGATTCTGTTCTGCCTTGCACTGAGGCAGAGAAGATGCCCTAACTGTGGGGCAGCTTTTGGCTGAGGGGCTGAATGTGGACGTGCTTACGGAAGCTACAACTGTTAGCGTACTCTTTCTAATGTAAATGTCATGTACAATCATTTTATTTGCTTCAGACCTGTTTTGTAAAGTGTGAAGGAATTTAGTCTCTTGCATGTAATTTAAACTCAATCTTTTATGAGCATGTGCATTGCAAAACATGAAAACCTGACTTGTTTTCCATGTTTAGTGGCACCTGTTGAAAACTAAATAAAACTGCTTTTCCTTTTGCAATCCTCAACTTGTGGCTGGATTATTAAGTATGTTACTGACATGTCTGATCCCATGCAGTCTGAAAGCAGAGTAGTAATCCTAGCTACAACGAAGGATAAGTATTTGCCAGAACCCTTAGGATGATGATAAACCATGCTTTAGGACTGTACATGTTCAGGGCATCAGGTGTTTGAGGGAAGCGTTGCAAGTGCTGTGTGTGTCCCCCACTGAAGGCACAAGTAATAACACACAATCAGAGCCCTGTTTTAATTAGTGAGGGTTTTGCTTCATGCAGGGGCTGGTGTTGGTTCACAGACAGCAGAACCTTCTGCCTGCAGCAGGAAGAGGTTGGGGCACTGCCAACCATGAGCTGCCCTGAGTAAAGGCTTTTGCATCTTAGATTGTTTAGTTCTGATACTGAATTATTGACAGCTCAGACAGGCTAGGTTGTCTTGCCTCTACTGTGCTTAGAAGATGGGCTCAGGTGTAAGTTACCCCTCTGAAAAGCTGGTGGATGTTTGTGCAGGGCTCTGGCAAACTGTCCTCGGCCTTGAACGGCAGGGCAAGAGGAGCCAGCACATGCTCATATACTATTTTTTGATATTAAGTAACTGAAAGGCATTTCACATGACTCGAATTCACTGTTTATAGTAGTAGAAGTAGGCACCACTAAACGAATGAGCCAGGGGCTGCTGCAGGAAACGTGTGCATGTGTAAAATAGGATGATTTAGAGTAAGGATTAATCACGGGCAGCAGCCACAACACAGACTTCACAGCAGGTGGGAAACACCCCCTGAGCTGGGCAGGGATGGAGCACCCACTGCTGATGCAGAATCAGCTCCTAGCTTGCTAGGCTCATTTCTGAGGTGATTATTACTGTAGGAAAAGGCTTTTGGACAAGCTGGCTGCACTGGCATTGCCACATCTGAGCCTGAGGCAGCAAACTGTTCAGCTCTGCTGTGGCTGAAGTTAGAAGCTCAATTTCACCTAACTCAGCTGCTGCACTGTGCCAGCACTCAGGCCTTTGCTCAGCTCCTTAACCAAAAATTTTCAACTTTTAAGCTTTTTTCCTTTTGGCGAAGCTACAGTAATGGAGGAACTTCAAAGGCAGCTTTTTATATTGGCATTTGAGAAAAAATCATGGCACTGCTTTATTATGACCTTTTATCAGACTAAAGTTTGACAACACTTTTTAAAGACAAAATTATCATTGAAGAATGTGTTGACAGTATAACATTAGACTGAAGATGAGTTTCTGTTGACACTTGAAATTTGTGTGTGAACATTAAGCAAGGCATTACAAGTTGTCTATTCTTAGGGGGATAAGTATTTATTTATAACCTAACTTATCTTTCTTACACAAAATAACATGTAATCATTTATACAGGCAATTCTCTATTTTGGAATAAGGCAGTTGTTACATTGTTCTGTTTGAAAAAAAAAAAAATCACTGTTATCTTCTTTAGTAGGTGGCATATGCAGGCTTTTATTCTAGAACTTACCATTGCAGCTTCCAAGTAATGAATGCCAGAGATTCTGTGAGCTATTACTTACACTGATTCACTAGAGTATCCAAACTACCTCCAGTATTTTCACAATTCCTACTACAAAAAAAGCCATACTGTAAAATCAAGCCCAAGTGCTCAAACACTAGCCCAAAGCAATTACCTCATTCGAAACTATAGGTTTAAAAAACATCAGAGCTCCATTCCAGTATGTGTCTACTGTACAGTAATTACATTTAAATAACTTTTTTAGGACAAGTTGAGATGATAATTGCCATTGGTGGAGGTGGGTGTTGATGAGGAAGAAGCACACGTGTCTGTTCATCGGATAATGGGTGCTGATCTGTCATTGGTTACTGTGGGTCTGAGTTTCACCGTTGCAAAGGGGTTTTCTCCACTGAAAAGAAATGCATGAAGTTACTTGAAGGCTTGCTGCAATCCACCCCCACATTTACTCATCCAAGCTGTCTTCAAACAGTAAATTATGGTTCTGAGACTTGGGGATTCTGGGCAGCTCTTAGTTTAACTTGAATTTTTAAAATGAGGTTACATATGAAGAATCTCTTTTCAAATCACTTGATCCAAAAATTTGGGAAGTTAATGCCCAGTTACATCTGGACTTTTTTAAACAGCCCCGAGTCTTCAAAGGTTTTTTGCTTTTAATCCTCAAAGTCAGTTAAAGAAAGGTTTAAGTCCTGCTCCTTGTCAAACTACTGCAGAAACATGTTTTTCTGAGAAGGGCCTGTGTATTGTACTGCACTTGATGCCATTCTTGAGCAAAGTGCAACTAATTTTAGCCATATTGTTCAACCAGTGCCTGGGAAAGGTCACAGAGAAATTAATGATAAACATCCTTATTTCCCCCTATAATCAATAAAACAAAAATAAGCCAATATAAAAATCAACACAGCTAAAACAGTGTAAAAGTATTTTACCTTAGAAAAGGTGGTTTTATAATGCCATTCATGTCAGGTTTCTGTAATTAAAAAAAAAAAAGGTATTTACAAGAATTTATAGAAATATGCTACAGGTGATCTCGCTGTCCTGCCAAGGGAAGGAGACCCTGCCATTGGTCTTTATGGCCAATTTGGTTTTAACACTTCAAATTTCAGTGCTGAACCAAAGCCTGTCAGGCTTTCCCTTCCAGGCACGCTGTGTTTCAGGACCCCATTCAGCAGGTTCTTAACTCATGCTTGGCTTGTGATTCCAGTGAAATTGCTCAAGTACATCAGTTGTAAATAGACCTTAGAATTAGGCCTAATTAGCCCTTAAAATTAAGAAAAATGAACAAATGCCTGAATTAAATCTTAGTGAACACCAACCCTCCTCAAAGCTATTTCAACTACTAAGTCTTTTTTTTTAATACTTGATACTGTTGTGCATATTACTGTCTTGTGTAGCACAGCATGAACGATTTAACTGGCAAGAACCATTCCTCATCTTTCCTTCTTGAAATCCTGAGCTGCTTTTTCTGTGTATTCTGAAACAAAAATAAGATGCCTTGAATCATTTCCTGCTTCTGCATGGGAGGCCCAGTGAACAGACTGTTTTACACGTCTGTAAATCCTGTATGAGTGTACAAGCCAGCCCAGTATAATGTTGGGCTTTTTTCCAAAGCCTATGGAGGCGTGGGGGTTGAGGACTTGCACAGAAGCAGGAAAGACAAGGAAGTTCTGCAAGAATGAAAATAAAGAGTGACTTTGGAACAAAACACTTGGTTGCAAGTGCAGCGTCTCTCCTCTACACTTGTCCTAAGATGGGGTCACAGCAGCTGCTGTGATTTAGGAGGTGCCTCAGCAAAAGTGGTCATTGTTCTCTACTCCAGAATTTCTAATTTATTTTAATCTTGCTTTCCCTGTGGAAATTTAGATTATCAAAAAAGATGTATTTGTTTTCCACTCCTAGGAGCTATCAGTTTCCATTCTGGCTTCCAAAGAGATTGTGCTGCTCTCATTAGAGCTCTGCCAACTGACAGATCTGCCATTCCTGTTGGGTTTCTGGTTCAACAGGAATTTTAGCCCACAAGCCTTAAATTTATTCCTAAACCCCCTGACCTAATGCCACAAACCAAAACAACCCTTAAGGTGACTGTTCCTGAGAATGGAGTGGCCACAGCAGAACAGTGCAGGGATCCTGAGACCATTTCACACATTCCATAATTCTTTTAAGCTCTTTAGTCAGTCACCTGGTCCCAGGGCACGGAACTCTCCGTGCTGGATTGGCACCTTCCAAGGGCTTTGAACATAATCACACTTGAAGGCCATGCTGATCCTGCAGGTCTCAACAGCAAGGCACAGGCTGAGGGAGCCACTGTATAAATTCTGACATTACACCATTACTAAGGCTCATGGCTCCATTCAAACATGAAAGCCACAAATATGTCAAAATATAGATGCTGGTCATCAGAATCATTTTAGAAGTTCCCAGATATTTGTTTTGAAAGTAACTGAACACTGAGATTTAGGTCATATTTCTTGATAATCATTTTATATAATTAGCTTTTTTTGCCTTCAAAACGTGAGCTCTGCTTCAAGAGGCTTTTTGGAGAACGTCTCAAAAACATCACCCTTAGATACACATCAGCAAAATGCTTACTTAAACAAGCAGCAAGAAGAAAACTAGAAATTGCCTAATTTGATTAGTCTTCATTTTGAATCAGTTTGAATGCTGCCTTGGTAGCAGAAATAATAGCATTGTATAGCATTATTTGTTCATAAAAAATGTATTTCCACTCAGGAAGTACAGCCAGGAGTTAGTACAGCTCTCCCTCAGCGACACCTGCAAACCCAACACTCACTTTCATGGGGTTCTTGAATACAGAGGGATACAGAAGTACACATTCTTATGCTGCTGTAAATCCCCTGTGCCCCACAGCTCTAAAATCACTGGAGAGGATGGATTTGTACTGCTTTTTGTGAGAATTTCTTTTCATTTTGACAGATTCCATTGCTGAGAAGTTCTGCTGTACAGAGTAAATCTCCTGCTACTGTCAATTACATCCCTGAACAATTCTCCCTTCCTGTTAGGATGCATGGATTGAAACACCAAAGCCCCTGGTACTCCTGAGGACAGCTGGGCCACAGGAATGAAGTCAAGCACGAGCAGGTCAGGTAGGAGATCCCAAGGTCCCGTTTCAGAGCCCATCTGAGCAGGGTGGAGCACTTGGATTCCCCACCCCGGGCACTCACCGGGCCTGCCTGCTCCGCCCTGTCCGGGGCAGCTTTCACAGCAGCCCCTCTGGCAGCCTCCGTCCGTCTGTCCGTCTGCGAAGCCCCCAGGTAGTCTGGTGGCGGGAGGACAACTTCCCCTTTCTCCACGAGGTTCACAGAGCTGACACTTCGCACTGGAGCAGGGCTGCAAGACAGAACCCAGCAAATACCACTCTCAGATGCCAGAATCCATCTCTGTTTAGCACCAGGGAAGCAGAGGAGTGCATGAGCTGGGAGTTAATAATGGGGTGCAATGTCCTGGAGTCAGTGGGACTCTGAGTTAAAGCTGCTTCTTGGGTCTGTGTAACCATTAAAACACATCAACATAATCAAGGCATTGTACTACAGACTGTTAGGGTATTTACTGTACACGTTACTGAACCTTAAAGAACATGAGCACAAAAATAACATTTTAAATAAATGTTGGTGAAGATCTGGGCATTTCTGCAAGGGCCACCCAAAATGTTACCTTGGCACTGGGGCAAAGGCTTTTTCTTCTGCTGATTCTTCCAGTGGTCTGGTGTATGATGATGGAAACCATCCTTTTCTGTAATGGGAAAAGTGTTTTATATTATATAAAATTGGAAAGATCTTTCAAAATACAACAGTGGACAAAACACTAGACTCAGCAAATAGATTTAACTTGAAGAAACCAATTCCTGATGATGCCAAATTAGTGTGTAAAACTAAATACGTGCAGAGATTTTCTTTAGAGAGAGAGACTCCAAGTCCCTAGTCAGTGACAGCCAGTAAAAAAGGTGGAAAACCATTTACTAATGTCTGCTAACATAATCTGGTGAGACACACTTTTACTTCATCAAGGTGGGTAATATGCTGATTATCTTACAGTCTGGTTGTGTCATGCTCCCCATAGAGCCAGCCATCCTTTTCCTCAGCCACTAGCAGGGTGATGACATCCCCCTGGGCAAAGCTGAGCAATGTCTTGTTACTTCCAGCAGTGTGTGGGAAGATTGTCTTCACTTTTTGCCTTTTCATTATATTCAGTCCGGTGGCAACAGAAGTTGAACGTGATAAACTGGCATCATCTGAATTCTCTGTCAAAAAAAGAAAAAACAAAATACCCAAAGAAAAATTAGACACACAGAAATAAATGCAATTAGTAATCTGAGAGGAAAAAAATAAAAGGAAAACTCAAGTGCAAATCGACTTCTGAGACTTTGTACTTAGACACCTCTCACTGCCAATGTTTCTTATCACCACGAAGTTCTTAACTGCATGTGCCTTTATATGCACACACCCAGCATGATAAAATGGAACCAACAGGCATAAAAACTAAGTTTTAACTGGCTACTTTCTTCCTCTTTTGACATGAAAAGTACTAAACAGTCACAGCTGTAAAAGGCCTTTGAAAATTTTCCCTTCTGAAAAGAAGGAGCTGGGTATAAAAATCCAACTTTCACTTTCAAATGTGCCTCAGGACTCAGCCTCAGCATTGAGGAGACTTGCAGATACTTGGCACTTTCTAGACACCATATGTTTATCAGGAAAAAAAATAAAGGAGGGCTTAAAACTGTGTGTTATTTGACTATGCAAGGAAGAAATTTTTAAGGAGGAAATTTTTAAGGAAGAAATGCTGGAATTTCTACTACACATTGAAGAGTTCTGCGTTTCTTATGCTGTGATCTAGGCCTAGTTCTGTCCTAGATCACAGAAAGTAAAAAAAAATCAATATATTAGACACTTGGGAAGCAAATCTTACTAGGGTTTTAAATGTCAGGAAAAGAACTACAAGACTGTGTTCATTTTGTCCCGTGTGCATCCCTCCCTCACTGCCCTTAAAGGAAACCAGAGTGAGACTGGCAGTGTTAATGTTTGTTTGTGTGCACTGAAACACTCAGATGTATCCTTTTCAAAGTTATGGAATGCCTTCTGCTGATAACAGTGGGAGCCATGAGAGCAGTTAAGTTGGGTTAATCAGTGACACACAGAAAGTGATTAAAATAGAAACTACCTATCCTGACCTGCATTTTACTGCAAACAATTCTCTTATAACACATCTCTCTCCTGTTAGGTAAATTAGATATATCCTTTGTAAAGACCATTTCCTACTCCTCTATACACCCTGGAATTCACATCAGTGGGGAAGTGGAGAAGCCCTGGGGTGATTCTGAATGCTGCATTCACACTGACCCAGTTTGCAGGGAAGGGACACTCACCTGCTGAGTGATTTAGTTTTTCAGAAGGTGCTTTGGGAGCTGTTGCAGGGTTGTTGAACATATCCACGAGCGGGCTCGTGTACGCCCTGCCCGTGGGAGCCGGGGGCACTTTGGGTGCATTTTCTTGATGAGGATAAAAATCATTTCCAATCTGGAGTCACAAAAACAACAGTATCACGATACTGAGGAGACAGCAGTAACTTTTTTGCAAGACTAAATTCTAGAGAGCAATGCTTAAATATTCCTAAACAATATACATTTAAATGTGACATAAAGCCCACATATTCCTATGGAATTGCTGATGGATGGTTTGTAAGAGGCTTGATAAACACTTGCTAGTGGGAAGGCTACAATAGCCTTTTTTCTGCAGAGAGCATGATGATCTCCAGATTTTTCTTGTTTAGAAGTTTACTAGAATCATTCAGAAATTCAATAACTGATGGTGACACAACATGCAAACTGGCAGAAATGAGAATTTCACCTGTACTCCAATAAGCTAATAATCATGAAGGGAAGAAGGAAAGAAAACAGAAAATAATATTTTTCTTAAGTTTATATTGAACTACTGGGTATGTAATTGTTATTATTTACAGACAACAATGCAGGAAATGGAATGGTTGGAACAAGAGCAGCCCTGAGGCTGAGATCTGCAGGAGAAGCCCTGGGCACCCAGCTGAGAACTGAGCCTTGTTCATGTGCTTCTCCCTTTTATACAGTGTGTTTTTCCCATGGCAGAGCTGCAGTTTAATGATTTCGGTTCCATACCCAATCCCAGTGTGTTCCAGCTCAGATACACCATGGACTCCATCCCAAATGCTGAGGTCCAGCAGAACCTCGTGAAGGCACTCCACGCCCACGGAAGAGAACCCACAACCAGGAGGAACAACATACCAGGGTATTTCTCTTCACCATCGGCGAGGGCTGCGGCGTTCCCGACACCGGGGTGGAACTGGGGGTCCTGATTTCATCTATCATCATCCTGACTTTTTCAGGCACTTTGGTGGCATCACTACAGATTTCCTCCCACCCAGGCAGCTTGGATTTTAGGAAGTCCGCACACTGCAGCCAAGTTAAAAGATACTTGTCAAAGACAGGCTTCTTCATCAAATTGCACAAACTCCCTGGTTAACTTTCATCACACCAAGATGTTTACACCAGCAAAGTGGAAGTATTTTCTAAGATTCTTCTAAGGAATACCTCTTTGAAACAAATAAGATGTTGTAAAAAGATGCTCTCTTTTGCAGATACTGGAAGTACCTGATCAGTCCATGTATTTTTTTCTTAATACATGATTTTTAAAGAGTCACAGTAACCCTTGATTTTTGCTACAATACATTTCATAGAATAGTGTATTGTAAACATTTCCTATGAACTGATCACAACACTTGTCTGGCACTTCAGTCCTCCTTAGCTATTTCTGGCAGTCTGGCCTACATGCTGCAGGAAATACTCAACACCTCCTGTGTGCCTGGATTTCAGGAGTTTCATTTCTGTTCACACTCACACCACTGACCTGAACGTGGTAGAAGTGCATGTGCTGGGTAAAGCTGCAGTGCTTGTCAACCAGAAAACAGAACCTTCTTTTCTCTTCAAGTAGAGCTTCTCTGCAGCCTTCTGCAATAAACCTCTGAATATCACTTTGTCGAGAGCTCACGGTTTCCAAATACTGAGGGGAAAAGGGAAAAAAAAGAATCACATAGAGCCTCTGAGTTGTATTTGATGCTATGTCCAGTTAGTTAAGTAAACTCTAAAAGCCTTAGAAAAGGCTTTTGTAAAGACAAGATGGGGTAGGGTAGCTCTACTTCTAAGTCCTTCTCTTTTCCTGCACACATCTGACTTGCCTGGTCTCATCAGGTAAATGTATATTGTCCCTACAGGCAATCAACAGCCTCTTTGGGGTTTGTGAGGGGTGTGTGTGGTGTGTGTTCAAATTAGACTAATGACCTTTGTCTGCTCCACTGCAGCTGCATTTATTCACACAAAGCTGTGATGAATCTCTACTTCATTTAGGAGGAGGGGGGGAAATGAGTTACTAAAAAGACTAAACTATATTTATCTGAGATTACGAGGATTCATGGCTAAACTGTGATTAAATGCTAATCCTCCAACTCTCAGACCCAGAACCTTAAAAAAAGCCCTCAACTGTTATGAATGCAAGTTAAAAAATAGGCAGTAAGAAATAGGAGCTACTGTTACCTGTGTTTACTATACTGTGTTTATACACAAAGCTTTATTTGAAAATTAAAATAGAAAGATAAGGAGGAAAAAATATATAAGGCAGCACGAAGTACAAGTGTCACAGAAATGAAAATATCAATGGCAAGTATTTTCAGAGAGACACATGACAATGAGAATCTGATTTGCTAATTTTAAACCAGTTTCTCTTCAGTGTCTTGCCATTTCGGATTTCACCTCAAGATGGCAATGCTGGATTAAGGGCAGTAGGAAAGGCAATAACACAAGCTGGCACTGCCTACTTAGGGAAATTACTCTATAGCAAATTACTGCTGAATTTGCATAGTTTAGCTGGCTCCCTGTGTAAAGCTCTGCATAAAGGTGTAGTTACAGAGGTACTTTAAAAAAAATCAGTTATTGGTCAAGGGAGGAAATCTGGGAACCAGAGCAGAAGTCTCTGGATACATACAGGGGAGCAGTGAGAGCTCAATTGCAGCTGCAGTGCAAACTCGAGGAGTGCCTTTAGTACAAACCAGCTTTGAGGAACCATTAACATTTTCTGCTGACCAGTTCCCATGCAGAGAAAGAAACAAGTAAGGGACAGCACTGACCTCCATTTCTTTATGCTCGTACTTCGTTACATTTCGTGCTCCTTGGCTTTTCCTTCTGATTTTTTTCAGCTCAGCCTGAGACTTCTCTAAAGAATCCAGTTTGCTTCTGTGTTCAGTTTGGTACCTTTTTAAAGTTGCCTGCAATCGAAGCATTTACAACATCTCATAATGCACTCAGCCATGTAGCTGGGTAAGGGACTAAAAAGCATTACTGTGATCTCTGAGAAATCTCTCACACACCAAAGGAGTTCAGCAACTGCTACAGTTTTAAGGAGCTATGAAGTCATACAGGGGTTCCCTTTTTGACTTAAATTAAGCGTGAAAATTTTGGCCATCTTTATATACCTAAAGTTCATTTCTATTACAGTTCATATCAATTAATTAAATCCTGGGAAACAATGTCTAAAGAATTCATTGACTAGCAATAGACAAATAAAATAGGAGTTTTAGAATTGAATGTACTTACAGTCATGTATTTTACATCCAAGTCTGTTTTCTTCTCCAGTTCAGATATAATTTCCTTATGAAATTTTTTGAACTTTAAAAACAAATGAATTAAGGCGTATTAAAAATTGGCAAAAGTAATTTATAATTTCACAAGCAAAATGAATTAGAAGAAATAATTTAACTTACACTCTCCTCTAGACTGTCATTAAGTTTCTTGTGCGTTCTTGAGATTTCTACCAGAACTTGGCCTGTTGATAAACATACAACCATACTGGTTTCTTTCTTAGACTTCTGGAGTTAGTAACAAAGAGCAGTAATAAAATACATTTAACTGATATACTTATTAATGATTATATTAAAGAGGGATAGGAAATTTCTTGCTGTTGCTCATCACAGGAGCTGAAATAAATAATTCACTCTGGCCACAGACAAACCAAGCAGTTCATAAGTGATAGAAGAATAACTAATCATGCATTGTTATGCAGAAGGGACATGGAGTGCCAGACAAAATAAATACTTCCTTCTCTCCAGAATAGCTCCTGTTGGTTTAGTAACAGCCTCTTTTCGTGCCAAGTCAGAGAATAGCACACAAGTTGTTGCTACCCAAATAGCTGCTATCCATTTCTCAGTCTGAAAACTAAACTGCAGTGTTTATTAAGTTACTGCACCTTCAGAGTCAACAAAGCAACCTTTCAGTTCCCTGGCAGCACACCTGCTAAAACAGACCTGACCCACACCTGAATTCCCACCTGTGCAGCATTAACCAGTGGCCAAGGCAAAGCAGATTCCTCAGCAGCCTCTCAACAGGCCCCAAAAATCCCATTCTGCTCTGCTGTCTTCCAGCACAAACTTACACAGCTCACTCTGAACCCTGAGCAGCTGAAAGCTGAACCGTTCCATTTTGCTTTAGGAGGACATAGAGGAAACTTCCCTCAATCTTTTGGGTGTGGTTGTATGTGCAAAGCAGCGTAAACTGCGGGGTGGTGCTGCCCTGCCTGCAGCCAGCCACATCACCCTGCCTGCTGCTCAGGGCCACATCAGCCCCACTCCCTTCCGTGCCCTGGCACGGGCACACCGAGGGAGTGCCAGCCCTGTCTGGGAGATTGCAGCACACTGCTGGGGGGAGCAGCTGCGAGGGCCCTGTTTGATTTCACCCAAATCACACCAGCCCAGCGTCATCAGCTCCCAACCAGGAGCTGCTACCAAAACTGGGAGTGCCGGGACCACGATCAGATCCACAAACTGGGCTGCACGTGGAAGCCTCGGCTAGAGATGTGTTTTCCTGGCACTCCATTTGCGTGGCAGGACTGGCAGGTTCAGTTTGGCAGCTGGTTCCCTGGCACGCCTCCTCCCCTGATCCTGGTGTCCCTCAGTCTCCCTTGCAGCTGTCCCACCTGGATTTGCCACGCAGGTGCCTGCAGTTGTGCTGTCCTCGTGCACAGGCAGGGCTGAGGAGTGACCACAGTTCTGTAATTCCTGCACAGCACTGGCAGTCAGTGCATGGGACTGTGTGTCCCTCCTATTTGCCATCTTATGCAATTCTACTTTCCTTTCTTTGAGTTAAAAAAGAAAGGATGCATTAACTGCTCCACATGCCACTGTATGATGTTTTCTACCATCCATATCCTTTGAGAACCCCTGAGTTAGTCAGCAAAGACTTATCATCCTGAAGTGCTTCAGATCCTTCAGCTGCTCAGAAAAGCTCCCAAAAGATGCCGATAATTAAAAAATTTGGCTCAATAAATTAATGACAGAACTCTTGATAAGAACCTTCTCATCGTCTCCTTTCTCATCTGCACAGACATCCAAGCCTGTGTCCCCAGAGTGCAGGCTGGTGGCTTGGTAACCTCCTCACATGAGGTAGGAGCATTCCCATAGTGCCTGGATATGTCACCACCTTTCTCCCTTCCGAGTCGTGATTCTCCAGTTATGTCATCTCAAAATCCTAGTTTCTTTGAAATGAGAACCACATCTCCTGGGAAGCAGTATGACACAGCAGATCTTCAGCTAAATCTTATAAAATGTGGGTCTGCATTGTTGTTTGTGGGGAAACATCAAGTGGTACAGGAAGAAACACACGTGTCTCTCCTGGTTTTTCAGGAATCTCTCTTCGTGCTCCAGTGCCCACCCCTACCCTCTCTTTGCACAACAGACTGGGGACACTTAGAGGAAAGAATCAGAATGCAATGAGAATAGACAACCCCTTGACCAGCAAGAAAAAAATTCCCACTTAGAATGGGAGATGGCAGAGACAGAGGAGTGCTTTATTTTTTTTTAAATATGTATAGTTTTTCTGAGTTCTGTACAGCCCACAGGGTGCTATGCTTTTTCTGTTCATATTTAAAGTTGCTGGTGACTTCAGCAATATAAATACTATGAGAAGTGAGAGGTGCTATGGTAATTAGTTGCTCATGTGCAATAGAAAAGTAAATACAATCAGTTACACAAGCACTTGAAGTAACAGAGGGGAGCAGTGTTATTTTAAGACTCCAGAACTGAAGGCACTTTCGTCCCTACTGTGTCTGTTTCACCAACTCAACTCAAAAGATACATTTTAGACTGTAATGGGCTTTTAAATTTAGCAGAGTTTTGTGAGTACTTATCTACAACTTAAAAAGGAAAATGTTGATAAAAGAAAGCAGGAAAAAATATCAAGAAATACAAATAAAATTACAAAGTTAGTTTGGTTTTACATACACAGACCAGAAAGCTGTTTGGGAAGTTACAGAAATTCAGGACGAGAACTAGAATGGCCCTCAATATAATTACCCTTATAGATTTCTGTGCTTTTAAAACAAACTTATCCTGCCTCGGTGTGAAAACCCCACTCTGAGCAGCGGCTGCCAAGGCAGAGCACTGAGCTAATCCTTGGCGAGGCCAGCGCTCCGAGCACGGACAGACATCCAACAACACCGGGCATTGACTCAGCTCCCGGGGCTCCCTCCCTCCCTCCATCCCCGCCTGCCTCCATAAAACACCCATTCACCTGGGGCAGCGAGTGGAAAACCTGACACACACACCGGGTTATTTCTGTCTCGCCCTCACTGCAGCCTTCCAGCCTTTCAGCTTTCGGGTGCTTGCTTGGAAACAGGTTTTTTCATCTCTGTTACCAAAAAAATACTGCCAAAACATGTCCTGAAGAGAACTTTGAAAGCGGCGCTTCCTTCTAAATGGTTCATGCTGGATTGTTTTATGAGTTTGTTTTAGAGTGTTCCAGAACACTTTTAAACGGTGTGTTTAGATGTCAGCGACTGCGTCCCTAATTGCATTTTCTTTTCCTCTCAACCAGAGACTCCCTGTACTGTGCATCAGGCAAAAGTCATATTTATACTTATGTGTATATATACTTTATCCTGGGATCTCCTCCCTGCCGCCAGGAATCCACAGGCACTGCGTGTACCGGCTCACCCATTTCTTTTCCCCTTTCAAAATATTGATTCAAAACATGAAAAGAACCCATCCATAGTAACCACACTCTGATCAATTAAGATCTAAATTACAGATCAGATTCTGCACTTTGAATAAACAGAGAGCATTTTTGAAGGGAACATATACCATGTTTCCTTATTGCCAGTTTAAGATAATGGGTTAGTCACATTTAGATGGTTCTTCTGAATTAATTTATACAAGGAGACAAGGTTTGTAGAAGACTAATCCAGGAAAGACAAAACAACCCCTAGCCTACAGGGAACAGTGTCCAAGTAGAATGGAAATTGACCAACTTCAATATAATATTTGAATTTTAATCCCCATGGTGAATTATAGAATAGCTCTGAGAAGGACAGTGGATTACTCTGGATTAATAGCAGCATAACCTAAGGCCAGGCTCTTGCAAAAGGGTGCAGAAAACTACTTAAGGTGAAGACAAACATGTATTTCTCACATCAATCAAAATATTCTGCTATATATTAAAGCTGCTCTTGATCAGCTTTCATATATGAGAGCTCATAATACCTGATAACCAAATCTTAACCTTGTCATCATTTATTGGCAAACCCCAAACCTATCAAACATAATGACATGACCAGAGCACACGCTAACAGGCCACTTAAGTCCAATTTGTGGCAGCCATCCTGTAAACTTGAACCAGTTTTAGGTATCATATTATGCAATGAATTAATAAACCCAAACCCTGGTCTCGATGATAAACATAACTATTAAAGTACTTGTCTTTCAGAGATAGTTTTTCTCTGCTTTCCATCTCCCCATACCCTGAACATGAAATCTTTGTGACTAAATAAAGTAGGTGTACATTAAATATTCACACTTTGTTTTAGAAAACAAAAAAGTAGTTATAGATGTTCACAGATACTTGCTCTTATATTTTGCTGTTACCTTAGAGGTGCTCTGTAGGGAAGGGAAACAACAATCTCTTTCAGAAAAGGATTTTGGGGGAACATCTCAAATATCTTAAATGACTTAAAAATTAAACATTTCTCCTATGCAGTTCTTGAAACCATGTCTCATAATAGAGCTACAATCTGATACAGGACCATGAACAGTAATGGTTCCATGGTAAATTTATTTCAGTTTCAAATAGATTCAGTGCACGCATAGATCTTTTAAGGTGAAACTTCAGGAATTTGTGGAATACTTTTAAGCTCAACCAAGGCTGTTGGTTGTATCTATATTTCCTATTGAGAAAGTAATACAGACTAGAATTCCATTAATGATATTGGTTTTGTTAAAAAAAAAATAAAAATCATGAGCCCAAAGGGTGCAACAGACATTTCTCCATATACAACATCCCCCGAGCAAGAAGACATCCTTGAAAAGCTGTCTTCCCAGGAGATAAAAATCAAGGAAAGCTATTTCTATCAGAAATACTCATTGTAAGGCCAGAACTTCTGCAGCAGTTACACTTCAACCTCACTGTTTGCACTGGCTGATTGTTCAGGTTATTTACCTTTTCACCTTGTGTTGACTGTTCTTGCGAAGTCTGGAAGAATTTGTTCAAGTTAGAAACAGAAATGGAACTCAATCAATAGAGTTCTGTCATAGAAACAAGTATCAACAGCTACCAACAAAATAACTTAAACTTTTAAAATACCAAATAGCTACATTAGAATCAATAAAAGTATTAATTGCATCATCTTACTTGAAATATACTCCAATTTTGTTTTATTTAGAGGAGGTTGCTGTTGAAAAATTTCAAGTCTCTTAATAGTGAGACTTTCTTAGATGTCTGGGAACAGTCAAAATGCTGAATTATATCACTCATTTACCTCCTGTTGTCCTGTTTTGTATTCAGGGCAGGTTGATTAACTTCGTGTCTTAGTGATGAAGCCACATAATTATTTATATTAAACAAGAGAATGAAAGGCTGAGTCAAAGCTGCACATGGAGACAGGATAGTCCAAGTGTGTTATTAGATGCTACTGCTGGCAAGGTGCTCTTTCCTCCAAGTCACCCTCTGCCCAGAAAAAAGGCATTCATGACATGGGAAAGTTAGGAACAAAGTCCTTTGAAAGCAGTAGCCCCCAGGAGGTAGTAAAATAGGAAGTTTCAAAGGAATACAGTATAACAAATAAATATGATTGAACAAAACATCTGCTAAGCTTCAAACGTGTTAAATTTATCATTCTGTGATAGGAAGGATTTAACTGTGCAACAGATGCTTTAAAGAAACCAAAAAGCTTTAATGGAATTTAACATGAAGGAGGAAAATCATAAAGAAGGATAAAATAATGTAAAACTTGCCCAGCTCTAACTGCACTTTCCTTCTGATACAATTTGTCCAGAATGCTTTGACACACTCCCCCCATCTGTAGAATTAATAGTAATATGCACATAAATCAGCAGGACTAGGTCAAGTCTGCCTTTCCTTACTGCGTGAGCGAACATGGAATAGGAGGTCAGGAGTAAATCTCCCTGTAGTTCATTTTACAAAATGGCATTGACACATGACCATTCAGTGCCATTTTGTGAAGGTGACTGCAGAAGGTGAAGGGGAGGAGAAAAAAAAAGAATAAAGCCTACAGTCAAGAAAAGGGGAAGAGATTTTAAAGCATAGTAAAGTGCTTTAAGTCCACTCCACATGCTAGACATGGTGCCCTGAGGCAGCTAGAGCCATACATAAATAAAATCTGTAAATAAAATAAAAATAGAGGCAGGGAGAACTTCACATTCTAAACGGCATTCTGAGATTAATTTTAAAATATGCGGAGTTCTCATTGAGGCTGTGAACAACGGAAATGCTTCTACGATATAGCAAGCAAATAAGTGAGTTAATTTAAAACAGATTAAGGGTTAAGGGAAATGAGTAATTGCTTTACAGTCTCATTGATACAGAAGAGATAAACAGTCCTGTAAGATGCCTGAGTAACTCCAAGTATCTTGCCTCCATGTCCAGACAAAAGCAGTAAGCAATAAATAGGAATGTGCAGGACACTGTTGCTAATTTTGTGAATTGGGCACTGGTGGTGTCAGAATTGATGAAGTTCCAGTGCTCCAGTTGCTCCTTCTCACAGGACGTCCCTGCTATGTTCCCCATATGGCTCCAGAGGGAAAATGGATTCTAGCCCATGCTGACTTTTTATGTGTCTTTGACCACAATCAAATTTTCATCTGCTTCAAGTGAAAAAAACCCAAACAAGCCAACCCAAAAAAGCCTAAAACTTCGGTCTCTGTTTTTATCCAGTCAAATTATTTCTTTCCAGCCATACCACAGCCAACACACTTGGCTAGGAGTCCACAGCTGCTTTACCCAGCACAGAGAACTTTCTAGGCACAACATACATCTCTTGGACCAAAGGGGGCTTTTGGCATTTTACTTTTACAGCAAATGCTGTGCACTAACTTCTGTCCTTCCCAAAGATTAGATTTATTTTGCAATGTACACATTTTTCTGTACATATATAACCCCCCCATACAAGTGCCTGTCTGTATCTCACTGATTCATACTTGGCCACACTCTCTTGGACACTTCCCTCTCATTAGGTTACGCATTGATCTCAGCATGGGGAGTAGAATCAGAGAATCCTCTTATCCAAAGATCCTCTTCCCATTTCATAATTAGACAAACAATTAAGGGACAGAGCACTCAGGTTCTACTCTAGTAGCCCAGCACCTCTCATGATGTCATTTCCTTTTGTAGTCCAGGATCAAACCTTTTTGCACAGACACCTTTTTCTTGGCCTAAAACTTCGTCGACGATCATGTGAAATAGCACCACATAAGGAAGGACTTTCCCAGTACATATGACAGAATTTTAATTATTTGAACTAAAATTATTATGCTTCTTTAAAACTTTGGGATATTTAAATATTAAAAGAGACAGAATACTCCTCAGCTCTTTATACCTTAGAAAGTCTGTGCTTGTTTATAAGCCATATTCAGTTAAACCCAAGGATCAACTTGCTTTTTAAATATATTTTACTAAGACTAAAATTATTGCCAAATTCTTTCAGCTGGACACAGGTGATTTTAGAAAGTACTACACAATTCATACCATGCCATAAAGCAGGCAATGAACTGCTAATCCATTAGCTTTCCCCACACAAGGCCAGACAAGAGCGAATACTTATGAGATTAACAAAACCATTACGATTTCCAGTTACTCTGAGTTTGTTCTTGGGGTGATGCTCCTACTTTCCTGTCTTAAATGGAACAAAAACACTAGCTCACATTGTATTCTGAAGAGGAATGTGACTTTATTGCAGATTCAGCAAAGTTCAGTCTGCAGTCTGGTTCCCCCATTTCTCCCAAGATGTTTTGATCTCTTAGTCAAAAAAATTCAGAGATGAGAATTCTTTTTCAACATACTATATCATTGAACAGATGTTAATTAACATGAAATCTTCAGCTTGTCTCAGATGATTGGTAAGCACAGAAACTAAATTTTAATGTTAAAAAAAGGAAAGGAAAAGCAGATGCCATGTAAATAATGCATGAAAAATTACAAACTTGTTTTTCCACCTGTTACTCCATTACTAATATATATGAAGTCTGCTGCAGGCATTTCTTCTTTTTTTTTTACCCAAACCTATAAACCCACAATATATTGAGGTTTGTATGTCAGAGACTCATCTTTCATAGGGCCTTGGAAGCCCTGCATGCCACAGCTTTTCATACCTGAGCTGCAATGGTGTGCAGTGACTCGTAATCTTCACACAAGTCAGGAGAAAAGAAAATAAGTTACAGTACAGCCACAAGCCTGAACTTGCCTGGATGAAACCCTGCTGGTTTTAGGCAGATTAGTTAAGGAAGATCATACAAGAGAGCTAATCTCTGTTTTACAGCAGGACTGGAACAAACAAACCATGCTAACCAGCAAAAACTGAAGTTTTTATGGGTTTCCAGTACCAGGGAGGGTAAATATTTAAGTCATCATTATAAATGTTACATGAAATGCAATAAACTGCAAAGAACCACTGCAGCTTTCATTACAGCATTTTAGAACTGCCACTGAGTTTCACAGTCTTAGCAGTGTCCAAAAAAACCCCACACCCAAATTGAGTCGAAAGTTTTGATTAAAGTCTCTTTCTCAGAAGTCCAAGACAATTGGGTTTGGTTCCCTGCCCTGCCCCCTGGGACTGTTAGTGACATCTACAATGGACACTGGATCATTTTTCTCTTGAGAAATAGTTCAGCAGGAAGAGCTTACTGTACAGGCTAAATATAGTTGGCTTTCTCTAAAGGATTTACAAGCCAGCTACAAATATGACGTTATTTTCTTCACAAAGTTGTCATTTACTTTCCATTTTTTCTCTCACTGAGAGGACAATCAAGTTATGTTTTCTTGACACAGGCTCTCAGGCTTATTTCACCTGGGGCTGGTGGTGAGGAAAGGCTGTGATTGCTCAGCATCCTGAGCTTAGAGATGTGAGAGAGAACAACCTCCTGCCCTGAATGGGTGGGTTCAGAGCTGGGGGGAGCACAGCTGTGTGCACACAGAGGGCCAGGAATTACCCCTGCCTAGCCAGACCTAGCCACAGCCTAGGAAACATTGCATGGACACACAGGTGAGGTCTGGGGTGTCCTTCCCAGGGTTCCCACTGCAAGGTGAAAGCTGCATGTGAGGCTCACGTGAGGTTTAGGTGTTCCAGTGCAGTGAGAAATCCTTTAAGGATTCCCCTCACTATTTTCTCAGGCCTTTGAGCCACAGCATGGAGATACCAAGTCTCACTCATTGCAGGTGTTTTGAATATGTATTTTCCCCTGGAGGGTGTGTGCTCACCAGCACCATGAGGGGTTCCTGTGCTGAAGCCCAGAGCCAGGGTGCTCACCACCACACTGCATCACACAGCCACCCTGAGCAGCTCAGGGCTACAGACTGCAGGAGTGTTATTCCCTATCTTATCACTGGCTAAAAACAGGAGAATCAGCTTCAGTTTATAGGGTGCCATAAGGCTGGGGCAGGTGGGGAATAAAATATTAAAATTGACTGAAAGATAGAACTTATTATCTAACATAATGTGAAAAAATAGCTGGAAAAATATCACTGAAATCCTGTGAATATCTGTCTTCTTTCCTTCCCTGGTGTTACTGTAAGTGATCCCAAATGCCTTGTGTATTTTCGTGTTCTGTTTCCTCCCATCAGCCATTTCTAGAACCAGAAAATGTGTAACTTTTCTGGAAGTCTTTGTAACAAAATTTACAACAGTGTAACTGTATACAGAACAAACTCTTTTTGGGTAGTTCTGTAAGAACAAACTGCAGTATCCATTTCTAGACACATTCTTTCTGCTCAGTAACAAACCCACCTCTTGTTCACTGTGCTTCTTGAAAGTATCATTTCTGGTTTCTATTCTATCAGGGAAATATTACAGAACTTACACCCAAGACTGGCTCATCTCCTTCCACCTTTCCAATAGCAGACTGGAGGTCTACACAGCACAAGCCCAGAAAGTTACTATAAAACTGCGAGGTACAAAACCTTATTCCTGTAAAAACCCACAAATACTTTGTATTTCCCTTTCAAGGCGGCTCTCTGCGTAGTTTCCTTTTAGAGCACAGGGATGGAGTGGCTTCTTCAAATGAAATCCCATTATAAATATACTAGAAGACTCTTATTAATGTTCCATAGGAAAAGCTGGCCTGATTCTAACTGCTTAAACTGCAGCCCCTAAGCTGCTTTCTCAGAAGTTTCCACCAGATGAGGTGCTAAAGGTTCTGTAGTTGCTGGCACACTTCACTTTTCTTTCTATCCAACACACTCTGTTGCAAAGGTAGCAGAGTGATTCTGTGGAGATGACACGGATGCAGCAAGGTGGACAAGATGACAGAGCTCTCCCCTTCAGCTGAGATGAGCCGGAGAAGGGAAGAGTGCAAGGTGTCATTTTTCCAAGTGAAATAGGATTCCAGCTGACAGGGTCAATGTATATGTGTTAAAGTAAGCCAACAACTCTCCCTCCTCCCTTTTTTTTTTTTTTAAATAGAAGTAGAGCTAGCTGCATTCATCCTAAACCATGGAATTTTCTCTTTTTCTTCTTGGTTTTCTCACTAGTCAGAGTGACACAAGTGCTATATCCCAGAATTAAAAACAGAGCTATAGTTCTGAAAAGTACCCAATCAAGTGGCAGTTTTGCTTACTAAACAGGAAGAAAATAGACAGTTTGAATAATAAATACTTGCAAGATAATCTTTTAAAAAGAAAGTACTGCTTCACATTACGGTCTGATTAGAAATTTTTCAGCAAGTAGATATGTCCTTTTTAGCAAAATTAGTATTTTCCAATTTAGTTCCAAATTTTTTTCCGTATGAGTTGACCACTTAAAGCTCACAGTTTCTGATACAGAAATTCTCTCATTTCTGGAAATAATGAGGAGGGAGAAAAGCCCACAGGGTTTCTCTTAGTTGCAAAGCTGCAATAAAATGGTTATCACTAAAAAAAAAAAAATCACAACCCTCTACAAATAGAACTTCACACTGCTGATTCTATCAGTATTAAATGTACATGATTATCAAATTATAATCTCCTCTGACTGTCCTATTAACATACTGATCTTCTGCACTTTAGTTCCATTGATCAAGACCACGCAAAATAATATTTTTCTTTCTTCTTCTACTTTGACAAGCAATTAATAGTTTACACTCCTTAGTTCTTGAGCAAGAAGCTCTGGGTACAGACCCATAATGTAATTGTGGGTGACTGCTGTAGATACCGTTGCTACACAACAAACTAATTGGGACTTTACACCCACAATATAAAATGAGATGTAGCTACAATAGCTGGCAGGTGCTGGAGAAGATAGTTGGGAAGATACGGGAAGCAGAATTCCATAGGCAAGCAGGAAATAACTTCCCCATTCCTTGTGCAAGTGAAGGCTACAGAGACAGCCCTGTGTTACTAGAGGAGATTTTATTTAAATTATAAGCACTAAAAATTGACGTGACAAAGCCTCACAAGCCTTTGTGTTTTGGGCAAGACAAAAACAATTAGCAACACGTGAAAGTTACTATTTTAACACTGTGGTGGAGTGTCTAAGTAAAATTGGTTTTAGTGCATTATTGAAACACAGTGTTTTATTGTGCTGGTGTGGTATGCTGAAATTTGAATAGTATGAAAGCTTAACATTTTTAAACATGCAGTTTCTTGTTTTCTATCTTTTCTCCCTAAAGGTGCCTAGGAAAAAAGGTATGCAAATTCCATATTGCAGAATAGCTTGAACCACATAAATTCAGGTTCTGTTCTTTAAATGCTCGTAGCCAAGTCTGAGGGACTACAAGCTCAGAAATTTAAGGAAATACGAAATTAGAAAGAATGTTGACTCAATCAACTCATCCCTTATTCATGAGGGTTGTGTTATGACTGCAGCACACTCTTCTACTTCCTCAATTTGCTTAAATTATTCTGTATTAAAATGATTCAGAGAGCTTCAACCAGACTTGAAAGATAGAGATACTTAGTACGAAAGCTCTGAATCAGCTGGAATATCCAGATTTCCTTTTCATTCTCATTTCCCTCTTCTGCTCCTATCTCATTCAACAGAAGAAAGCATTTTCTGGCTTGATTTTTACTTGGATTTTTTCCCCATGACTTCTCCAGCCTCTCTGCTTTCTACCCTCTACTTTAAAAAAAATCTCCTTTATTTCTAGTGCACTTCTCTGCCCTGCTGTGGGGCTGGTGTCAATTTTACTGCCTCATCTCCGAAGTTCACGTTCTGGGTTTCCTTATGAGGAGGAAGGATTGGCTGTGGGTTTGATACAAATCTTTACATCACATTGGCAGTGAATGTGCTCTAGGTCACCCGGCAGGTTTGGGTTTGAACTGTGAAACCACCTCTAATTTGGCAGAGATAACAGAAGTACTGTGCAGGATAGAGCTGCTCGTGGTCAATCACTTGGCTTTTGGCAAGTCTAAAGGAACTCATGGAGGAGACAATTGCACAGGGGGCTGCAGCAACTCCCCTGGAGTTACAGGGCCCACGAATGGGCAAAGTTTGATCTGTCCTTACACACCCCATACTGCTCAGCATGCACTGCAATAGTATTAGAATACAAAAGTGTACAGTAAATACTTTTCTTCTTAAGCAGATACTTTTAGAGACACCTGGGTGTATCATACTTCTTTGGTAAACAGTCCAATATTGTAGCCCAGCTTCAGAACTCGTAAGACTTTTTCTTGAAAATGCAAATGATCTGTCACAGACTCCTAACCACATTACCGTGCCTCTTCCAGCATTCACTGACTTTCCTTATCTCTAAATTAAGTATTCCGTCAGAAAGTATGTTGGAAGAAATCCAGAGTTACTGTTTGCCTTAAGAAGAATAGATTTTTCTGCAGTAACAGTTAAAACGGAAGGTGAACAGAAAGCAGGGAAGAAGGCTGTGTTTTCTCAATATGGTATACAGTGAAAAAGATTTATAACTGCAGGATGAAATTCGTAGTTAAACAAAAGTATGTTTTCAATCACAATTCTGTATTGTCCCAAATAATAGGGAAAACCAGTTATTTTCAGAAGTCAGCAGAAGATTACCCACTAATAACAACACTTCCAAAGAGGCAGAAAGTGTCCCCCAGTGACAAGTCATAAATCGGCTGCTTCCACGCATCTGCCCAACCGCTTGATTGCAAAAACTGTGATTGTGTGTTTTCTGCTGTTTCACAAGACTCTGCACAGCCCTTTCTTTGAACTGTTGTTCTGTAGTTCGACAGCAGCAGCTCTGCTTTCTGTAAACAGCCTGCAGAGCAAACAGAGGGAGCTGCTCGCTGGGACTGTTTGCTCTGCCCTGTTTGCTGTTCCGCCGCTCCCAGCCCTCGGCGTGGACGTTAATGCTCACCCACAAGTGGTTTCAGAACAGCTATAAAAATGTAGGTGGCCACCTTTCAGGAGGAATCTGTCCCCTCAGTTCTACTTTTCCAGAGCTATGAAAAAAAATTGCTAAACCCATCCTTTGTAACCAGCTGAATTAACAAAATAATGTGAGTTACAGGAGGAGATGCAAGTCCCATCACTGGAAGAGTCCTACATTGCCCAAAATCAAAAGTTTGGAGGCAAGACACGTCATCAAGTTATTTTTGTCAAAAAGCAAATGAAGGCATTAAGCAAATGTTTCTTCTTTGCAGTACAGTTCCCTGTTTTTTGTTTTGCAGCGACACGAGAATCTTTTGTC
Organism: Edolisoma coerulescens; assembly: GCA_013397115.1. NCBI lineage: Eukaryota > Metazoa > Chordata > Aves > Passeriformes > Campephagidae > Edolisoma > Edolisoma coerulescens. The sequence goes on along the minus strand of VWZW01007179.1, from coordinate 1,156,627 downwards.
AGAAATATTACAAATATTTTGTACTCCTTTGCCCAGTGTTGCAATTATACTGCTCAGCCTACAAAAGTGAAGTTGTCAAGGTCAAGTGCTGCTGCTGATCTTTCAAATATTCAGAAATTGTTTTCAGGAGAGTACAGAACTTGAAGTGGATTTCTATTAATGTAAAATTAATCCATCTTTGAGTCTACAGTTTCTCTTTCAAAAGCTCAAGTAGAAAATAAATATAAATGCACCTGAGAACTTTTAATGATACACTTGATCAAAAGTAGTGAAGTAAAACTGAACCCTTCACAATGACACTCAACCAGAAAATTGTTTTAGTTCTAAAACTGCTGTTGTACACTAGGACTCCTCATACCAATATTCTGTGGCAAAAGTATTTCAGCCTTCACCTCTGCATTAAAAATCAAGATACATATCTTTTTGTATTTATTTTAGAATTATATGAGCTTAAAAATACATGCTTTTGAATGCATAGGCTGATATATATTCACAAAAGGAGGAAAAAAAAAAGGTAATTTTGTCAAAACATTGTGTCTTGAGAAATAATATGCCTTAAAGGCATCTAATCCCTTCCATCCCTGTTATATAAGAGTAGAACATACTTTCACTGATCCTTATCTACTTCACATTCATTCTGTGAACTGCCAGCAGGAAAGCAAAAATAAAGTTTATATTTTGAAGTAATTTTTAAAAAATTAGTTTTCACTTACCTAATTCTTTAGAAACTGGAGAATCTGCTGATATGTCCCCAATCTTTGCAAGGCTATCATAATATGCTCTTCCAGCCACTACCATAACTGGGGGTGAGTGAAAAAAACACAACTGTTAAAAAAATCAAAATATCTTCTATTTTTATTAATCTATGATCCTATGAAATCTCATCATCCAGAGCACAGCGTAAGGGAGGGGTATATGGCAACAAGGAAATACTTCTGTCAGAGAAAGTTGCACAAGTCCCTGTGCTCCCTGCTGATCTGTGAAACCAGGAACAAGGACAGAACTCCAGAATATATTAAAGAAGTTTCAGCCTGTTATTTAGCTCCAGCTCCCATGCACACCCAGGGACAATCAGCATCTGGTGGGAAGGCTTAGCCACAGGCCATTGGTCAGGACAAATTCCTTGGTACAGAGAAAACTGTTGGAATAAAACCAAACTGCAATCCCAAAAAAGTGCTGCTGAGGTCTCTGGTGTTGACCAGCCAGACCAGTGACCTGGGAAATGGCAACTGGCCACCACACCATGGACCTGCAGTTGCCCCAAGGAGACGTGGAGCCCCTCAAAACCAAACCATCATTTCCCTGTGAAGTTGGCTGTCACAGGAACCAATAAGCTCTGGCTATACACCACAGAGGTTTCAGTTATTCCCAGTTAATCATTTCCTGGCTGGGGCTGATTTAAACAGCAAAGCCAGTTTCTCTGGAATGAACGCGGAAACGTCGGGACTGAAGCTGCAGGGAGGCCAGTGGGGAGAAACATCTTACACAGGGAACAGATCTGCAGTGCCTGCCTTGCATCTTCAGTGTCTAGAACTGATCTGCACACCACAGAGAAAAGAAATAACAAGGACAAAGTGGCAAGCTTTAATGTGAAAAATAACTTACTGAAGTTATTCATCATGATTTTTTTGTAGTAGCACATTCTTAACCTAAAGTGCAAGTCAAGCAGAGCCTTGCTGTTGACTTTAGAATACTTATTTTTCTGAGAGGAATATAATTGCCAATTACAGGTCTGTATGTTATAGTTTTTACTAGTAAGGTGGCATCTTTGGTTACGTAACACTATATTCACTGAGAAGCCTGAAAATTTTCCAAATCAAACAAGGATTCTCTTTGAGGCTCTGTTGCATTAGAAAGGGAGATTTCTGTCTAAGCTCTATCTCATAGGTGCTCTGTGCTCAAACTTTCTGAGCAGAAGAATTATGCTGGTGCTACTGACGGAGCAGTGTGCCACCTGTACAAGAGGATTTGATGCCAGTCCAACTCTTCCTATCTGTGTTTTCTCAAGACAGCCCCAAGTCACTCTTTTCTCCTAATACAAGCACTAAAAAAGGAAGGAAATGGGTGATTTTCCCTGTGCTAACCAAACTAAAGCAAGAACCCCGCTTGTATAGTCCCTTCACCAGTACTGTGGCTTATAAATTACTTCTGCAGAAAGGGAGGGTTTTTTGACCTTTTGTCCTCAAAATGTAGAAAAATACATTGTAAACATATCTGGAGTTCTTGTACATTTTATGTTCTTTATCAGCCTACTCTGACTTTTTTGGAAAGCTGCAAAATGTTAGTTCAGCAACAGAGTATTTACTCCTTGTTACAGATCTATTTACAGCACTCAGAAGTGATGGTGAAAAGATTACAAATTTATGAGAGTCCAAAGATGACTTTGCAACAGTTGTTGCAACACTGTAAATATTCATTCGAAATTAAGCATTCATGCTAGATATGCCTTATCAGCCAGGCTTAAAGGCAAATGTAACGTATCAACAGCAAAGTGTGTGAAGAGCAGAACCCTCAGAAACTGGTATAGAAATATTTCAAACGAATATGAAAACACCTGTTATTACTTGTGGTACTACCTGTAATTCCTAAGGTCAGGTACTAGGTAACCACATGCTAATCCATCAAGTTAGGCACTACCACAGATAAGTCAACATTTCCCTGTTTTCATCTCTATCAGGCTTTGGTTTTATCTTTTTCTCAAGCCAGGTCCAAGATTTGCATGAAGAGAGATTTCAGTGTTTGGCTATGCACTGCTTCTGCAGGATCCCATTTCTCAGAGGACTGCAGCATTACACGGAGGGGAAAGATGTGCCATAGGCTTGAGTGAGGCAAAATTAGAGAGATTTTACATGGCTTTAATATGGTATCAAGCAGTTTGGCAGGTCTGCGTGGTGAAATGGAGCAGGCTCTGACAGGTCCCACAGTGCAGGCTCCAGGAGTCTGGAGCCCAGTCCTGCAAAGCCCTTCTTGGATTGTTTCTGTGAGGTCAATAATGGAAGTAGGCAATTCTATTCTAAAAAGTTGGAGAAACTGGGTCCTCAGATTCAAATTTGTTCGTTCTGATTTTGACTCCTTAGAAATGATACCATCAGGGTTAGTATGGACAACAACAACAACAAATCACTCCACTCCTGCAACTCGTACTAATTCACGTTGTTCAGCACATGGGGTTACTTAGGCACTGATGTGTAGGTGAGCAGGAACACATCTAAGAATGTGAAATATCTCTGGAAGGTATTTTCAGAGAGAAAAAAAATAACACCTAATTTACATAACTTTGGTTTTTTTCATTTATTATTCCAATGTGGGTTACTTAAACCCACTTTCAGTTTATTTTGCAGGAGCTCTGTGCCTAAGTGTTTGTGATGCAACTTCTCCAGGACAGTGGAAAAAACCCAAAAGACTAGAGAGAAGGTACATATATTTGTATATTTGTGTTTGTTAGTTGGGGTTTTTTCCTCTTAATTAAACACATCCAAAGTTCAACTTGGGAATTAAGCCTATATATACGACCCTCATATCCAATATGTATATTTAAATGAGAATTAAACATTCTTTCTAAATGTAGCACCTAGAAAACTTACCATTAACAGCTTTTTCATAATTCTTCCCCAGATTTATTAAATTCCTCAGTCCGGGATTGAACTGTTCCATAACATTCTAGTGAAAGAAAACAACATTTGTGTTATAACCAAGGCAATTCCACAGTGGGTGTAAGTATTCATCTCAGAGTCATGTCCAGTTTAAAGTTTCATATGTACAGCACACAACTGAGAAGTCCATGGGTGGATGAAAATTGGAAGATTTGAGGGACACAGGAAAACAAGGGATGGAAGGGAGAAGAAACTGAGCATTTAAGATCAACAAATGGGAAAAAAAAAGTTAAACTGTTGCAACAGGGATAAAAAGGGACCTGGCTGTTTATAATACAAAAGGATGTCAAGTGTGTGATCAAAGTTTGTGCAAAAACATCTTTTATGGTAGGTGATGTTGGAATGAGAGAAAACCCTTTATCCACTAATTGTTTTATAAATTCAGACAACAACAACTTTCTGACAATGGTTCAAGATTTGAGTTCTAAATTTTAAAAATGCTAGAAAAGAAAAGAAGAAAAATTTCACCAGATCTCTGGTTCATATTCTTCATGTTTTCTGTGTTACAGATGCANGGTGTGTGTTTTTTGTTTGTTTGAAAATTGTACAAAGCCATGGTTCTTTCAGAAAGAAAATGAAAATGATTACCTTATTTAAATAGAAGGGGGAAAAAAAAATCCACTGCAGCTGCTTTCACTGTTAAATACAATTACTGGCTGAAACAACCAGAATCTGAAATCAAGCAGCTCCAGGCAGGACTGCTCTCATTCCTAGCAAATTCTACAACCTGCAGATTCTCCTTTCCCCAGAATCTTCCTAACCAAATATAGCTATGACATTACTCTGTGAAATTATATTGTCATGGAAAGAAGATCATGAGATACCTGCAGACACCGTTCTGTTACTCTTATTCTATTTTTATGGCAATACTTTTATGACACAACTCACTGCTGTTCACACAAGCAGAGCTGTCGAGTTCAAGGAATTCAAAACAGATGCTTTCTGTTTACAAGAAATACAAGACTCTAGACAAGTGAAATACTATCAAGCTTTTGTCTGTTGTACTACTAACAGAATGAAAATATTTATGTTTAGTACACAGGTGGACCCAAAAAGAACAGCAATGCCATCACGTTTGTCTGATTTTCAGGCAAGGTCATACAGACAGAATTCTATTATTTTTCAAAGACAGCACTGTACCTGAATTCTGCCCAACACAAAAAGTGAAGGATTAACTCCAATAATACTTTAACAGTCATATCAAGTAAAAATATAGTTATTTAAAAAATATGTAAACTACTAGATTCCAATACTAGTATAGTGTAAATTACATCAAAAGCAGCCACAGAACAACAACACCTGGCCTCACTGCCTTTGTGTACAAATTAAATGCAACTGGGATTGTTTTCTGGTCTGTCCCATTAAACTCTCACCCACCCAAATGCAATCACTGCAAACAAACCAGCTATTGTCCCCAGGCCCTTGATTTGTGTGAACTCAAAAACCACATCCAGAAATCATTTGGGAAAGTGTGTTTCAGGTTGGGCCAACAATGCCAAGGGCTATTCTAACAACCTAACAGGATGGATATTCAGGCTCTGGTGTCTGGGAACATCCCTCCTCCTGCCCCAGCTCTTTAATTTGCTCCTGTCAGTGTTGCTGCTGTGCCTGTTGCTCTTCTGTTGCTGAGGCACTCTGACTGTGAGACACTTGTTCCAAGGAGCAAGTTGTTTCTTCCTATTCCAACTTTTTGCTGTTTCTTCCCAGCTGTGTACTAAAGACTATGTCTGTTGACTTACGTGGAGTCAGTGAATCACAGGGGAAAAAAAAAAAAGATGAATTAGGGGATTGTTTGAGGATAAAGAGTCCTGTATTTTCAAGGATATGGGGGAATAAAAAGATGTCCCATGATGGTGTGTGTCCATGGCAGATACGAATCTCAGTGCCACCTTGAATTGCCATTCTATTCTGAAAATAATCTTGAAAGATTCTGCCTTTGCTAACCCTGTTCCTCAAAACAAAATTTACAGAGTAAAACCCCGTCTTGCCACCTACCCCAAAATTCTAAGAATAAAGTGATAATTATTGGCCTTGAAGTACTGATTTTTGGAATGACTGTCTTAAGCATTCAGGGGTAAAGACTCCAGTTTTCCTGACATCTTCTAATTCAGATTTCAAGCAAAAACCAGTGATTGCACCTGTGTCAGTTGTTTTCATTCAGGAGGAAGTGAAAAAACCCCAGTAAAATTGCTTTCAACAGCTCCTCTCCCTGAAGCCAGGCCCCACAGCTCTTGTTTTTCACCAGACCTCTTGATCCATAGCAGGTATTCATGTACAGCAGACACAGACCATGCTCTGGAGACACAGCAGGTCCACTGGAACACAGGGAACTCAGAGGAAGAGCTCCAGGACATCCCATCTGCTCAAGGTACACGTAAAACCTCTGGGAAAGGTGAAGGAACAATTTACAGGCAGTGCCTGCAGCAGCTGGAAGGAGCACAACTAATGGATCTTTTCTCCATCAGCCCAGGCAGTCTCTGGAAGTGTTTCAGGCTTTGCCCTGCCACAGTGGTTGATTGTTAGAACCAGTCCCTGGACGTGAACGCCCGAGAAACGGCAAAAACCTTTGCGATGGAAATTCCCCTTTGGAGTCTGCTTGGTTTAACTCAGTTTGGTTTCTGGGTGTGAGCTGATCCTCACAGCACTGAGCAAGGCTCATCTCAATCAAGGGCTTGTGTTCGATAGAAAGACTTAACTCTCCCTGACCCCCCTGCCACGTCTCCAGAACGACCTGATGAAATAATTCTCAGATTATTTCCTTTTCATACATTAGTAAAAAAGCATAATGTGTGATCTTCTTCCTTTCTGCTGAAGACTAGATTCTCAGAGCAAACAAAATGCCTGGCCATGCTTCTAGTGGTCGTTCTATAGAGTTAACCACAGGTAACCATGGGCTGTCTTTGAAGTCCAGGAAGAAGTATCTAGAGCACCTTATCAAAAATGGAAGCTGTCATGGGCAACTCCCTCTTCAGAATGAGCTATAGATTTGATATTGCCAAGACGTTTCAGAGCAATTAAAATTATTGTAGTATTTTGTTCAGCTTCAGAAGTTATAGGGGACAAGAGTAAATCAATTTGTACAGCTACTTTTTCTTACCATGTCTTAGAGTTTTATAGGTTCTCTTACTTTCAGTCCAAGGAAAAGATCACTAAAATGAGTGGGACTGAACACCAGTGCAAAATTTCAAGTCATACAATAAAGCCAGATCTCAAAACTTCTCAAAAAGGAGGACAGAGGAACAAAGAAAATTTTATCAGGAGAACAATTAATTTTAAATTGTCAAAAGTCTCAGAAAATAACAGTATTTTTATCTGCCTGGATTTACAGGGACATGGAAATAAAACCTTTGTCTTAATCCAAATAAACATCACAAAGTGAGAAAGAGCTTGGGAGAGATAAAGTGGTTCACAACACATCATGTGCCTGTACAGTGAGGCACACAAACAGGGCCTCCTAATTGTCAGTCGTGTGTCCTATATTCTAGTGACACACTACCTCTCATGAACAGAATAATTAATGAGAAGAGGAGGCACATGATCAGATCCTACAGCTTTCTATTATTTAGGATGAATGGAAATAAAGGGAAACATTTTCAAAACAGGCAACTGGAAACATCTTTTATGCCGAGACCTTTAGAATTGGCAAAAGCGACCTTCCAAGGAAAAAAGCATAAGAGAAACCTATTCTGGTCGTTTGAGTCATTAAATCCTCATAGAATCTGTTATAAGAGTGGCTGTGTTCCTTTCACCACGTGAAACCAGGGTGAGTTATCCAGCGTGGTGGCACGGAGCTGGCTGGAGAGGAAGAAGCCCTGAATTTCCACTTGTTGTGCGTGGGTATTGTACCTTCCGCAGTTCCTGACACTCACACAAACAACGCTGATCTTCAAAACAAATGACAGCCATTGTAAAAGTGCCTTCCTGTAAATGCTCAGCTTTGCTTTTTGCTTAAAGACACACCTCACCGAACAATAGCTCAGCAGGTACGAGCACAGCTAAACAATGCATAGACTCCCTGCAGTTTCAAGTTTACATCCTGCAGGCACTCTTGCAAGAGTGAATAACAACGTATTTGGGTAGAATTCTGAAATTATAAAACCTCCAGAGAAAAGTTGATCTTGCTGTCTATCATCACTCCTATTACCATCACTATAGCTATTCATAGCTAAGCTTTGTATAGCTACCAGTGATTTAAATTGTTATTTGTCAATCTGAAAATGAGTAAATTTTTTAAGCCTTTAGTGTTGCCACACTATGTCTGAGACCACCCTTGAGAAGATTCAAAAAGGAAATAATACTGTGCTCTGCTGTACTTGAAGCATTTTGTACGTTAGTGCATTTCATCTCCTGCTTTAGCTTCTGAAATCCACAATACAGTTTTCAGAAGGGCACAGCTGAGCCCTCAACACATCTCATGTTAAGATATCTCATTTGAAAGCTAGCTTAGTATTATTTTAAAACAGGTTTAACATAATGGAAAAGAGCAAATCAAGAGCAAATCTTATTCAAAAAGACTGATTCTTATGACTAATTATTAATCGTCTTGATGGAACATTTCTTGTTTAAGAGAAACATTAATACAGCATCCATCAGTGTGTTTCAAATACAACTTTTTCAGGTCATGAACCTCAAGGATAGACCCCAAGTAGGCATAACTCTAAATAAGGGCAGAAGAGATAATTTGTACTAAGGAAGAACTGGATTTTATACACACACAAACTCCCAAAGGCTCCTCTTCCCCCAAGTTAGATTTATATTGCAGGGATGCAAAGCAACAGCCTGACTGCAGTATGAGCTGGGACCACAGGTGAATTTGAATTTTGATAAATAAGTCCAGTAGTTTCATATAATTGTGAGTCTTTTTAAAATACAGAAACATGGAATGTGGGACTTTAAGCTGAATTTATCAAATATATTTCTGTGATAAACCAATATAGCCTACCAAAATAATTCTCAATGCCTCTGGGGAGAACAAAGGGTTTTTTGTGGGGGGAAGTTGTTTGGTTTTTTTTTTTTCAATTATGCTTTGGTTGATAATCAAAATTTCTGGGTAAAATTCACTTGGATACAGAGAGATATATCTTTTAAATCCAAGATGAGCAACACCAATCATGCCATTATCAAGAGCTCCAGAAACCTCCCACCATGGGAACTCTCTGTGAGCTGCCTGCCCAGCCCATGGCCCATCCAGGCAGAAGGACAGGTCTGTACCCCAGCACTTTCCTGTTTTGTCCCCTTTCCCCTGCACTCTGTGTATCTCAGCCGGATGCCCAGCAGTTTTCTCCATTTACAGCAGAAAACCTGTGCAGGCTGCAGGGACACAACAGCACAGAACAACCTTCTGGGGTGACCAAGTGACATCTGTGTGTGAGGGGGTCCCACAGTGTCCCCCCACACTGTCCCACGTCCCCACAGGGAGCTGCCAGGGCAGGGCAGTGTCATACCAGGGAACCTCTCAGCAGTTCCTTGGCAGAGGGGAGGCTGTGTCATAGGCTCCCACACCCTTGGGCTTCATTGTGCACGTGCCATTCCTATCATGCATTAAAGTGATTCTTCAGGTCTTACATAAAGGGTAAATGTCAGCCCTGATTTTTGTGTGTGCACACACATTTGTGAATTGTGCTGTTTATTCAGTCAGGTTAGCTAAAAAACATTGAGGTATTCACTTTCTGGTGTTGTTGCCAACAGAAAGGAAGAACGAGATAAAAATAAAGTGGCATTACTCAGCCACCTGATGACTTCTGTAAATATATTTTGAAGCTTTGTATAACCCAGGTTACTATGTATTTAATAAATCCAATGGATTAGTACTGTAAGAAAGAAAAAAAATCACATACACCCCCTCTCCCCGCAACAGCAGGCCAGCAAGGTATTCAATTTAATTTTCTATTATTTTTCCAGGTCACCCAAGAGTTGCTTTTTTTTTGAGAAGTCTAAAGCCTGTATTTGGTCCTGCAGCACAGATGCCATCACTGCACTACACTGAATTGGTTTCCCCAGCCTCTCCCAAGCCTTTCCTCTTACAGGTAGGAGAAGCACAGGCACTACTCTGGATTTTACCCATCCCAGCACGGGGTTTGAGGCAGAGCACTGCTGGGATGGCACAGGCAAGGGCAGAAGTGCTGTGAGCACTGCTGAACAAAGCAGAGCACGCTCTCCACACAGGCTGGAGCACAGCACAAAGAGGTGTCCATTTGTTTTAGGTGGGGGAGCTGTGATTACAGTCCCAGCCAGTGCTGAATACACAGGCTCCTGCTCTCTGCCCCTAAAGAGCAACCAACTGTTTTCAAGATTTCAACTTTGATGTAGAAATAGCTACTTTAAAGTGGACCCTGAATCCATTCTCTATCTGAAGCAGCCTTTATACCTTATCTGGATAAAGTTTCAATTTTTAATGAGGGCAGGGCAGGAGGGTTTCCAGGCCTGTGAGTACGAGCTATGTGATGCAACATGCCAGACCTCTCAAAATACCTACAGAGGAGACATTTCATCACACTGTCAACATTAACTTTGTATTACTTTGTGGTTTTGCTGGTTATTTTAATCTTAAAGGTCCCTTTGAATTAGTCTAGAAAACAAAACTAAAAGGTAAACTTTCCCAGGAAATAAGAACTGAACAACAGGGAAGGTTTTGCTATTTAAGGGTCTGTCATTCCTTTAAAGCCTATTTTAAATTATATCCATTAACACACACGGGAGATCTTCTCCCCTCTCCTCTGTAAAACTGTTTTGATTGCATTCTGGAAGTCAATAGACAGAGTAGAGCATTCCTTTGTTGGCACAGCCCTGAACAGTCAACTTCCCAGGTTTCTCCTCTGTGAGCCTGTATTTACAGGGTGCTCTTCTGAGAGGGGAATTTTTGTTTGCTTATGGCCTTGCCACAAACGTAACTGATACCAAAAAGTACCAGACTATTTAAGATTATCTGCTCTGGTTCTAGAGGACAAAATTTATAGCCAGATGATCTCATTTTTTTCAGTAGTTTAGCATGAATTTGATATCTAAGTCCAAAGAAAGCAAACAGCAAATACAACATGACCCCAGTATAACTGGGCTACTTAAAGTGGGGGAGTAAAGTTGACTTAAGTGTGACAAAGAACAACAAAAGTAACAGTGAAATTTACTCCTAGTAAATGTTTTCGGAAACCTTTAAATGCTGATGACAACATCTTCAGAAATATGAAAACATTTGATAGTAAACCAGAAAAATTTAGTAAATAGTGAAATAGAACAATCCATCAGAAAGCTTTCCTTAGGGCTCAAAGCTGCAAGTGCAGTGCAGCTGTAAGTCAAATTTGCAAATGCATTCAATCATGCAAATTTGAGTGCTCTCTCTGGTACAACACACTGTACAGAATGAGGATTACAGATCCAGCTAGGGATTACTTCACTACCCAACCAAAAGTATGATTCTCAAGGGAATTTTGCCCAATTAGAATTGCTGTGTTTTGGACGGACTGTGTTTATAGGGAGAAAGTTCAGAACAAGTGTCTGGTGCCCATAAGCAAAATATTTTTAATTCTACAAATAACGAGGCATTTGGGAAAGTTTTAGAGCCTCCCAGCACGAACTGAACTACCCACAGCGGTCGGTGCTTTGAGGCAGTGCTAGGGTGCACCATCCTAAATCTGATTATCAGCTCGGGACGCTGGCAAGCGACTTAACTCAGCGTTAAGCCATTTTTAGGCTCTGGCCCGTACGAAGGAACGGTTCAAGCAGAGGACCACAGCCACCAGGATCTCCAAACCACCGTATCACCAAAACACACCGAGGGAATTAGGGCTGGCTGTTGAACCGAGCCTGTTGGAGAGGCAGAAACCGGTCTGGAAGCCGCCTTGTCCCGGGGGTGCCGCGGCCGTGCCCGCCCGGGGGCTGCGGCGGAGCCCCGGCCGCGGGGAGGGCGGGATCACTCCCGGGGAGGGAAACGGGGACAGGGGAAGAAAAGGAAAAGGAAAAAAAGAAAAGAAAGACAAGAAAAGAAGAAAAANCGGGCAGCGCCGCCGGGGCGGGCCCAGCGCCGCGGCTCCCGACGCGGCAGGACTGGCTCGGCGGGCGGGGAGGGCCGGGCCGGGCCGGGCCCGCATCACCGCACACGGCTCGGCGGGCACGGCCGGGCGGGGCGGGCGGAGCGCACGGACCGCCCCTACCTGAGCCTGTGCCTGAGCCTGTGCCTGAGCCTGAGCCCGAGCCACAACCTGAGCCACCGCCCGCTGCCAGCGCCGCCTGCATCCCCCTCCTCTTCCATCCTCCTCCTCCTCTTCCATCCTCCTCCTCCCTCCTCCTCCTCCATCCTGCTCCCCGCTCCCCTCTCC
>VWZW01007179.1:1097578-1144491 GCA_013397115.1 Edolisoma coerulescens | reverse complement strand
GGGCGGGCAGCCCCTCCCCGTCCCGCACTCACTTTGTACGTGTTCTCCGTCAGCTTGTTCACCTCCTCGGGGTCCCGGGACATGGTGCCGGCGGGGAGAGCTCGGTCCTGCGGAGCGCCCCGGCCCCAGCGCAGCGCCGCGGCAGCCTCGGCTCCCCGCGCCGCCGACAAGCTGTCAAAAACTTGCGGAACCAGCCGGGCAGCGCCGCCGGGGCGGGCCCAGCGCCGCGGCTCCCGACGCGGCAGGACTGGCTCGGCGGGCGGGGAGGGCCGGGCCGGGCCGGGCCCGCATCACCGCACACGGCTCGGCGGGCACGGCCGGGCGGGGCGGGCGGAGCGCACGGACCGCCCCTACCTGAGCCTGTGCCTGAGCCTGTGCCTGAGCCTGAGCCCGAGCCACAACCTGAGCCACCGCCCGCTGCCAGCGCCGCCTGCATCCCCCTCCTCTTCCATCCTCCTCCTCCTCTTCCATCCTCCTCCTCCATCCTGCTCCCCGCTTCCCTCTCCGCTCTCCCCGAGCCCCTGCCCCGCTGCCAAAGCCCAGCCCGGGCCCTGTGGAAGTCCTTTCGGGAGGCAGCTCTGCTGTGCGTGCTCCACGAAGTCGGAGGTAAACTTTTCCTCCCAGCAATTAAGTGAGGGTTCTGTGGCAGTTAATTAGTCAGAACGAATTAGCGTAGCCCTGGCGATGGTAGCGCGGTGCAGGGTGGTTCCCCTGCTTCCTTCCACAGCAACCCAACAGGAGGGAGAGCGGAGGGGGGAGACCCCCACTCTTGAGACCCTCTCAGGAATGGACAAAAATGCCTTTCTCCCCAATCCTGGTCTAGTGCACTGCCCGAGCTTCCTGCTACACGCGGAAGTTTTCTATTTATTTTAAATACACACCCATAAAACAGTGCCCCCAGTCATCTTTCCTCTGGGAACTGACAAGGCCTTCATGGAGAACGGATGGTGAGGAAGGCTGTGGGAAGCTGTAAATTTTTGTGGACCATAAATTGTCCAGATATTGTGAGATGAAAGTATGCCAATTGGAATATCTTTCTGATAAAGTAATACCAGCGCTGTCTTGAAGGGCTTTGTGGGAATTTCATAACCTTGGGTATTTAGAACTAGGTTATGGTGCTGGGTATGGAGCGTGTGAGGTGTAATCGCCGTCCTCACACATTGGCTGTCCTTCTCTTGGTCGCTGTCTTCCCCTCTGTTTCCCTCACTTAATTGCAGCAATAAAAAACCGGACTTGCATCAGAATCCTGGATATTGGACTCTGGTGAGAGAGGAGGTTTAGAATGCCTTTAGAATTCCAATTTGCCGTCTGGGGAAAGAGTGGGCACTGAAGGTGTTATCTTGAATGCAGCTACAGCTACAATCAGGGCAGAAAGGGGATTTTATGAGACTTCATACTCCCAGGTGAGGTCTTTACAGACTGCTGGTATGTATGGTATTAATTGCTTTTCAGTTTAATTTATAGTATTTCCCTATGAGCATAATGGATTGTTTGGGGCCCAGGTCTACAATTTATGTTCCCACTAAGCAGTGTTTGCTCGTACAAACAGTCCTCTCGGATGTGATGGGGCTGCTTGCCTGAGTGTGGCACGAAGAGTCACAGGTCACGCTGTTTGTTCCCAAGTCTTTTGTCTGCAGAGTTTGCTACAACTCTGAAAACAGACTGGGCACTACTAACCTTTGTGTTACCATGTGCCAGTGCCTGAAAAGGACTTTCCTCCCTAATGGGCTGGTGTTCAGATTTGTGGGAGTAGGTACCCAAAGGAAGATGCAGAAAAGGGTTTTTCCTTCCCTGATTCCTGCTAAAGGAGCTGGGAGTGTGGTGTATAGCAGAGAGTGTTTTATTCCTGTTAGGGGCAAAGCATTTCTCTTTCCTCTGAACACTGGGGAGTTCTGGGAGCTCACCTGGGTTTCGGGGTGTTTGTTTCCAGTTGGCTTGCTAAATTCAGTCATAGTAAATTACAAAGTGAGTGTTAATGGAGTATGCATATCAGACAGACACAATGTGGATAATTTATGTAGGCAGAAGTGTTTAAATTGTTACGACACTTAACACATTGTGGGAATGCTCAGCATTTCAAAATATACATTTGTAAAGGTCTTTCTTTTTACCTTGTAAGCAGATGTAAATGTTTTAAAGTTCTACTGAGTTTCCTGCTTCTGACTTCCTACTGAATTTCCTACTGTATGACCTTTGGTCTTTGGTATGACCTTTGGTGTTAGTTTCTGTAGTTTTCATGTGTGTACATTTTTAAGAGTTTTTATGTAATCTTTTTTGTGTTTTTAGTGCTGTTGGTCATTAAAAAAAAAAAGGAAGATAAAGATGGAAATAAACAATACAATTGTAAAGCTATGGAGAAAAGAAAAAGGAACTTTAAAAAAACAGCCTTTAAAGAATACCTAAGTGGGAAATGAAGCTAGCAAGGGAGAATCCTTAGTCTGGGGTAATGATTGCATCTATTATGTTATCTATCTCCAGATTAAAATAAAATAACCATAAATAGTTGAGATATTTAACTTTACTGTGTGACTGTAAAATTTGAAACTTGACAGCCAAATCCAGTTCTTTAAGCATCCAGGCCTTTTCCATAAATGATAAATTTCCAAATTCACTAGGGAAAAAAAGTCTGCTTGAGCTTGTAATACAAATGCAAAGGTTTTGTTCTCTTAAGAGGGGATTTTTATCCTACATTGTGTTAAGATTAGTGTTACATTGCTGACTTAGCTGGAGCCAATCCTGATGTGTGCAAACAACAGGAATTTGGAATGGTTGAATGAGGTTTCATTTTTGCAAGTTGCTTAAGGATGCTCTTACATTTAAACATGAGTGCAGTAGTCCTCCAGTAACACATCAAAGTGTTTAGTATGATCAGGACAGAATGTTTAATTGCTTGCAGAGCTGAAACCTTAATGAATACCTCTTCATGCTCCTTTGCCTACGTACTCCTGTAGCCATTGGTAATAAAGATACTGTTGTGAGATGTATTATTTTATGTAGACATTTCTGGTTTATCATATTAATCAATTACACTGAATTTTGGGTGCAGCAGTGTTTGAGTTCTCAGGTTATGCATTTTGGTATTGTTTCTTAGGGACTCTGAAGGGTACTTGCTAACTTTGCTCTGGGGAGCAGTTCAGAGCAGGAGTCCTGATCACCAATTATATCTGTTCTCTGAACTGATTTGAATTAAGATAAAGCTGATTACCTTTCTTTGATGCTTACTTTTAACATATATGGATTTGTTGGCCAGAAGAGGTGAAGAAGGAAATATTCTTTCTTTGGTGGTGAACTCATCCTGTGGTATAACTACGTCTGGTTTTTGTGCTTTGTCTCAAGCAATAACTGCACCTCAAGAATAGTTCAGGGAACTTGCCAGGTTAGTGGCTTACCTGGTCCAGTACCCATCAGAGTAGGGCTAAATTCAGGATCAGGTTGCTCGTGGCTTCATCCAGTTGAATTTTGAAGGAAAAGTTGAGGAACAGAACTGAAAATTTTATTTGAAAGAGCCCATAACTTGTCAAGTAAAGAAAATCCTCTACAGTGTTATAGGAGACAGTGTTTAACATTTTGTGTGGGTCTATCCCCTCCATCACCCACCCAACTGAGTTGCCTGTGCTCAACAGGCATCCTCTGGGTTGTAATGAAAACTTTGATTGTAATGTTGCTTGCTGAGAAAACAGAACTCCTTCCTCATTACCTGCCCCTCTGCCTCACTTTACACTTCCCTGATGTTAAACTGAAATGTATGAAGGACTGTAATCATGCATAATTCCAGCAGTTCCACTTGATTCTGGCTGTTTATAAGCCGTGGCTTGGATTCCAGCGTGTCCTGGTCTCACCCTTGCGGTGGTCAAGGTGCTCCTGGCCCTGGCAGGCAGGTACCGAGCAGGGGCAGCCAGGCGTGGGCTGGGCTGGGGCTGCAGCATCTGAACCTGGCCTTCTGCACGGGTTGCTGTGAAATTCCTCTCTGGCCCCAGCCCAGCAGCTCCTTCCCTGTCGGCCAAAGGCAGGATCACACAGATTTAGCAAAACTGCTGTCGAGGGACTCACTCAAAATAAGTGCTTATATTTATTCCCTCCAGAAGGCCGGTTCTCCCTGGTAGGGTTTAAGCTTTGGAACAGGAATAGCCACAATAAAAATTTCCCCATGCACTGCCAGCCCTGTAGAACTGAGACTGTAATGATTGTAATGTTGATATATCTTTTGAAAACGTATGTACTCAGAAATATTCCCTTGAGTGAATACATGTATTTCTTTAAAAGCAGTAAATATTTTGATAAGTTCTGCATGTGTCCTGTTTGCATCAGTGACGTATTCGAACATTCTTTGGGAAGGATTTAAGCATGCTGTAAAGATCCATTAATATCAGCTCATCATTAGATCTTTAACATGTGTTTTAAGTAGCTTAGTACGACTGTAACTAATTACATAAATTGTGGCTGAGCAATAATCACATGTGCACGATCTAGCCAGCTGTGGCCTATTTCATGCCCCGTGGTCATTAGCAGGTGTTTAACTTGATTAAGGAAAAAAAGCATGTCCACAGCATGTTATTTAGTCATCTCAGACAACATTCAGAGTCAGAATATAATTTACTGAACAGGAAATTAGAGGGACTCTACAAGCTCTCTTTTCTGATTAACATATGTTTTTTGTCCTCTGTTGACTCTTAGACAGAATTTTTCAAGTGTTTAAATTCCCTTCAAATTGACAATGTAAAAGCACACTAAAACTTAAGCAAAGTGTTGTTTGAAAGAATTATACAAAACTTTTGAAGGGTTACTGATCATTTCGGTCTGATTCAGCTCTGGATCATTTAAAGGATTTACTCCATTTTTAAATTGATGCAAGCAAGCACAAAATCATTTTGTTCCCTGCTGTTCATTGTCCTGGGCTGGTTTCAAAGCAAATGAGCTGTGACTCAAATCCACAGGTCAATAAGATACTGAGCTCTCTGGTCAAGGAAGACACTTAATTGAATGCTTAATTTAAACATGTAATTAATTCACTGTACTTTGGGGGGTTGAATCAAGGAAGTGCAGGATACTTTTTATTAACTCTTCTTTCTCCAGACTGAAAATGAGATGATGTTTTTGTCTTTGAGATAAAGGCTTTGGATCCTTGTGTTTTGTGTCTCAATATTCTCATGTTGCAAATTAACTTGGCAGTATTATAAGATGAACTATAATCTGATTTCATCATTGGGGTTTATTTTTTTGAGATTAAAAAGAACGTATGGTATAGAAGAAAGGGGTTTTTAATGTGTTTTTGTTTTAGGAGTTCGACAAAATTTAGCACTCAAGGGAATCTAACAGGCAGTCCTGCTAGCTATGCTAATAATTTTCTGCTGTTAGTTGAAATATTTAATTCAAAGCTGTTATACCCACACATTTTGTGACTGCTCATTTCTTGCTGAGAGTAGCTGTGCTTTAATTCACGTCCTGTGCCCACTAGATGGCAAGCGAGCTGCGCACGATGGAGCAGAAGAAATACACGATATCCGTATGCACAAGGCTTTCTTCAAGTGCTTTATAATGAAACAAGATAGATATTAGTGGTAAGCGAATGAAACAGCCTTTATGTTGCTCAGACACAGCCTTGGATTTTTTTTCTCGAGAGTGTAAGTGCATTTAGTATGTTCATGTTATTGAAATCTAAATATGCCTTGGGATCTGTATCTTTATTTTGGAAGTCAGCCCTAGTAGCAAGCCGACATCCTGGTGAAACTCCTGTTATAAACTTCTAATCCATTTAGGTTCCAGGGTTTTATGACTCATGCTGAAAACACATTATTTTAGATGCCTATGTATTTGTTATTCTCCCTTTTGTAATTTGTCATCTGGGGATTAACTAACAAAAGGTGTGCACTGTCCCAAATGGATAAACTGGTTTTGCCTGGGGCTGAGCGTAGAGTTCTGCAGCTAAACCGAGATCTGCTCATTGCTGCTCTTAGAAATGTCAATAGATTCTGTGTTTGAACCAGAGCAGGGATTATCAGTGTTTGTTATGGGGCAGAACATAAAGACCTCAACTGGAATGTGATGCTATTGCTGGGCTGGGAACAAAATGTGCACCAGGTGTGAAGTAGCACTTCTGTGAGGATTTTCAAGAGAATTTTGGTGCTGTTCTTACTTCTTCCTTTTCATAGCAACGAAAAGATAGACCAAGTACATAATATTGATAATTTGTTTGTACTTAAAAAGGGTAATTTGATTGTACTTTTTCTAGAAAAAACTCCTCGAACTGCATTTCTATATTGCAAAGAAATTTGCAGCTCATTAACCCACATCTTTTATGCAGACTTACTGTCATGGAAAATTACTAGAACTAGGTTCAGGACAGATTGTATTAATAGTAAACTATTACAAAAATACAATTACCTTCTTCCAGTATTGCCATTTAATTGTGAACGTTTTTTAGAAGTTGTACTGATACCAAAAAAGCAATCCATTTCTATTTGTTGGTAATAAAAATACGATTCCAAACCCATACATGGATATTCTCGGATTGAGCCATGCTGAAATTTCTCTGTATGGACATTTTAGGAGCCTGCCTTCTCCTCTTATATTCAGTTGCCGTTCCAGGAATCCAACACTGCTGTGCCTGCCCACTCCTTGTTTCCAGACACCCACTGGCCAGTGACAACACTTGCAATGTTCTCCAGAAAACGCACGGGCAGTGATGGTTGATGTTGAGCAGCACAAATCTTGGGAGCAGCCTGTGGTGGGTATTTACAATCCCGAGTAGCTGTGCGGCCGGGTGGTGTGTTCTGAGCGTGTCTCCACAGCAGACCCCAAGCAGCTGCTGGCGGGCGCTGTCCCCGCTTGGGGTCCCGCCCCTGGCTTGCAAAAACGCCTGAGGAAGGAGGAGGTTGGAGGCTGTGACTGCTCTGCAAAGAGGGGAAGAGGATGGTTCGATTAGATTAGATTAGGAAAAGGCAGTCTTGGATGAAAAGGATGATTGATTCATCACTGGTTTTCTGAAAGGTGATAGCTCTAGGGTCAAAATACCTCACTTCACGTCCCTTTGAGATTGCGAAAATAGCATGGTTAGGGAAATTAGAGTGATTACGAGTGGTTTTCAGCTCCTGATTAAGTGGCTTCATTGAAGTCAGTTCAGTTCCTATGGATTTCCTGAAAGAGTTTGGCTGGACATTCCTCATTTCTGCTCAGCTTTGGCATTTGAAAATCAAACATGTGGGCTGCATCGCACGGAGCGGCCCCTGGCCTCAGGGCAGAGTGCTGTGGGGTGCCTCAATCCCCTGCTCCTGGGCGGGTTTGCTCTGGGGCTTTCCTGCCGCCGGCCCTTGGTTCGTGTCACTGCTGGGCTCTGCCCCTGGGGCTGCAAACCCTTACCCATTACTTTAATCCGTGTTTTTCGGTTCAGAGCGTCCGAACTAGGCTGAGGCGGCTGTGCTGTAGCTCGCCGGAGCAGCATTGGCACGGAGCGGGGGTGCCGGTACCGCTGCGTGCCCCGGGGCCGGGCGGGAGGCTGTGGGAGCAGAGCGCGGATCGAGCTCGGCAGCGTTCCAGCATCGGGGTGAGAGGAGGCAGCCGGATTTAGGGTGGATGGACATGTTTGGCTTTTAAGGTGGGTGCTTGCAGTGAGCTTTTCTCAGGGTACGGCTCCAATTTCGTTTGAGAGGTAAGGTGGCAGCACAGGGGATCCCGCATGTAAAGTGACAGGGGTGATGCGGGTGACCGAGAGCGCTGGGATCTGGCAGTGACCTAAGGAGCTTATTTGTCATCCTTACCTGGCGTGTGAGGAGGAGAAGGCACTTGGCTCCTGATTACACTGCCCTGGGCACTGCCTTTCCGTGGGCTTCTAGGGCATAATCCTTCCTTGTTACTGAGCCAGTGAATTACTGGAGTTATAGATAACTTACTAGGTAAGAATTGTTTGGGTTGTGATTCAACACAGACATTGCAGCTGCTCAGTTGTTTGACTTCTGAGGAAAAAAGCATTTCACTGTTTCTTTTGTCCTTTTCACACAAGGGCTATAGTTTCAGATATTCCTAGGGATGTTTTGGAAGTAACTGTTCTGGAGCCAGAGAACCCAGTTGCTGGATACAGGAGATAAATCAAGTTGCTTCTATGCTGCATATTACTGCTGCTCCATCCTAGAATTCATTGAATCAGATATCAAGAATTTCATTAATTTCTGGGTTTCTAAATGGGTGATATGTTAAATTTTGTCTTGTTCATATAGAAAGCCTATATGTTACTGCAGGTCCAAACTAGGAGAAAAGGGATGTAGTGGACCTTCTTTTGACCGTGAGATTTTGTCTTTGTCTTAAATTTAGGACAAAATTTTGGTTGAACTAGAATTGATGGGAGTTTTTGATTTAATTTAGGGAAGCCCAGCTTTCTTTTTTATGCTCTTGATTTTTTGTTAAACTTCAAGTAATGCAAACTTTTAAGAGAGAAAACAGTTACTCACAAAATTCTTACACTGATAGGATTTGTGAAATAATTTGATAATACTTGCTCCTTCTTTGACTCTTAAAATACCAGGAGCTTGCTGTTGTACATGCCACATTTTTATTACCTGCTCTTCATCAGTCAGCTGTGTAGATGTTTTTCATTGGTATCATGCAATACACATACTTGCAGCTAAACCTTATGTAAAGTTTCATATCTCTGCCCACATTTGTTACTATTGTAACACTACTTAGCAACTAAAAGTAAATCAAAAGAGCAGTAATAAAAAACCCCACTCAATTTCCTTCTTTACAACAGAGAGAAGGGCCTAAACTGCAAAATTCAAATATAAATTTATCTCTGAAATTTTCAAAAGATCAGAGATCTGACACTGGTTTTATATTTTTAAATGTGAAAAGTTGTTAGAATTACCTGGTTCTGCTTTTGGGTGTTCTGTATCTAATATTTACAGATCAAGACACAAGGCTGAACTAAAAGTATTACCATATATAGTAATGAATTAAAGAAAAAGACAATTATGATTATCTCCTTTTTTTGGAATATCCAGAAAAGATGTAATATTGTACTGTGAGTTTATTCTAGATCAGTATCCTAAGTCCCCTTCCTCCTCCAGTTGACAGAACAGATGGTTCATCTCTCTCCTACAATTTCTGAATCCTTCAAAATCCACACTGTGAGGAGTTGGGGATAGGTCTCTCATTAAGAAGTCCTGTCCCTCTAGTCCATTTTAATTCTTAATTCCATGGCTAAATCTTCAAATAACACTTCAAGTATCACCCTGTTATGCTGATTTTTCTGGAAATCACTGAGGGATGAGATGGTGTGTAGAATTAATACCGCTGATGAAAATATCAATACAAGTAGTGCTTCAACACCATGGGAGAAATGTAAAGTGAGAATGTCTATGACCCCTTTTTCCCAAACTTTTTTTTGCATAAACCTGTGGTCTTTGAGAAGTCTGTGGGAGCTGTGGGCAGTGTAAACAGTTTAGGTCTGTCTATCCCCATGAACGGCACTTCAGGCAGAAAAGGATTTGCAAATTACACGGGTGAGATAAGAGCTGTGACAGTGCCACGATAACAGCAGTACCAGCACTGCTGAGGGCAAGGCTGCAGTCTCGGGTCTGTGATGAGTGACTATGTATTCATTGTGGAATAATGCCTGTAAAAAGAATAAAAACATCCTTGACAGTCAAGGACCAAAACCTGCACTCATAGAAAACAGAAAGGTGAAAGATAGGCAGAGGTGAAGCAAATGGACAAGGAGATCTCGAACACCTTCCTCAGTAGAAAAAATTGAATCAGTTATTGCAATAACTACAGGCAAGGGGGATGGGGTTGGGGGGGGAAGACAGTAAATTTATTTTGATTTTCTTTCATTGTGGGGAACTTTCCATGACTTCAAGAGATCTGTGGCAACTACGTAGCACCAAGTCAGAAATGACATCAAAATGACCAAGTCAAGTGGGCTGTGTAACTGGGAATTTAAACCCCTGCATTGCTTACATTGATGGATAACTCTTTAGAGGAATGAGCATTTTGGTATGGTGATTCACCAGCTAGCAGCTGGATGCTTTTCCCAAAATATTCAGAAATACTCATCTCTCTAAGTGCAGCCAACAGTTTGTGCTCTTTGGGTAATATTAATGAGTTAATGTAGAAGTCTGTTCTATTTTGTTAGTTCTTAGTTTCTAGACAATGTGGGCCAAAGTCACACCCTTTTTTCTGCCACACAAAGTAGTTGAAAAGGCAGACAGTGGCTAGGTAGGAATCCCACTCACACAGGAGGAATCCCTTGGTAACAGACAACCACCACAGCAGCTTGATTTCAGCTTTTCTCCAGTGCCAAATCGGTTGAAATTCCTGAGCAAAACAAGAGTTGGAAATTGGTTTTTGCTTCTGAGTTAGTCTCAGCTGTCAACAGTCCACCAAGAAAGTGGGTAGCAGCATATGAATTAGGGCAGTGCTGTAGCTGGAATTCTGTTTGATGTTGGTGCTGGTCTGACTCACGGGGTGATCTGGATTTCACCACAGCTGTGCTGGAGTTTGAGGTTTGCACATGGAACTCCCTGGCTGCCACCCACCTGCAGCAGCAGCTACAGCTGGGATCAGGTACAAATCAAACTCAGACCTTTTTCATTGCCAATTTTGTGTCAGTCTCTTATTCTATTTCTTTAATTTCCAATTTCTCCTGCCCCACCTATGGGTACTATTTGCCAATAAAATAAAAAGAAAATACTGTATAAAATAAAGCACATACACACAAAGTAACAGAAGTCCCGTTTCCCATTTTCAGATCTCTAACATAATGTTCCCTTCTCTTTGCCTTTCTTGCTCATTTTACGACTCTTTCCCATCTCAATTTCTCTCTGCAGTCATTGATTACTGATGTAATATTTCCCATATCAAATTCAGAGCTATAAAAATAGGCTACAGTGCAGAAAATATTTTAGACAGAGGCTGGTTTAGTTGAGTTAGCGAGGTTATGTGTTGGAGAACAGTGACACATTCATTTATTTATCTGCAGGGAATTGTTAGTGAAGTTTCTTGTTTATGCCCTCTCACTCTTTCCTCTGATTCATTCTCACCTGTTTTCTGGGACTGCAGTGACCGTGTGGAAATATAATGTGACCTAAACAGCTCAAATTCATTAGAACATGATTATCATGAAGCAGGAGGTCTAGCAGAGACATTTCGAATGAGGATGTAATATAGGTAGCTTTTTACTTTTATGAAAGTGTGAAAGTATGAGTTACATTTTCATTAAGTTAAGGCAACTGGGTCTTCAGCATGATTGGTGTACCTGCTGTACAGACAGTGCTGTGAAATAAGCCAGAAGCAGCATTCTTCCCACTACTTCCTCCTGCTTTTATTGATTTAAGTGAGGCTCTGGGGTATCTGATCCTATCCTGATGCCTGAAGATTTATTCATATAACTCCCCATGCATCAGCATGATATTATACCACTTGTTCTCTGGAGAAAATAATTAAGTGAATTACTAACGCATAAAATACTCAAGTTAAAATGCTTAAATATTCCATTTGATGCAGTTATATATAGCTTAATGTAATAAGTGCAGTATCCTCTTAGAGTGCCATGGCTTTCATCTCCATTAAATGGAATACTAATTACCAGTTGATTCCAATTTTGTCAAGGTTGCTTTGTTATTATATTCTTAAACAAGACCAGAAGGTGAGAAAGGACTAACCTGTATATAAATTAAAAGTAATCAACAGAGGTCAGAGCAATAGTGCCATTACTCTGGGGTTGCAGTTATAAATACTTTGCTATCTCAGAGTTTTTTAAAAGAGACAAACATAAATCTATTGACTGACTTGTAGCAGAAGTTGCTCATGAGGATGGCAAGGAAGTTCATCTTCTGTGCAGGTATTGCAAAGAATGGTTGAATTTGGTTGGTTTTCTCCCTGTGATGGAGCTCAGTCTTTCACTGGAGGAACTGGTGTGAAAATGGGATTCCAGAGCAGCTCCATGGAACACTCAGCAAGGAGTGGATGCACATGAAGTTCCCAGTATCTCAGTAAAGAAAGCCATCAAATAGCTTCCAAATGTGTGTAAGCAGCTGAGAGCTGGAACAATTAATTCTTTTTCTGATTGCCTTTTGTTTTGCTCTATGTGTTAGGAAGGCTAATTCATTGAAATTGAACATGAAAGATGTTTAATTTTTGGGGGAAAAAAAAGAACTTTTTTTTAGTCCTAAAATGGCTTAAATTTCACTTATTATAGTGAAACAAAATGTTTGGGTTTCTCTATATTATTTAAAAGAAAACAAAAATCTGTAATATTTTGCAACATTTTATCTTATTTACATCAAACGTTTTTGCTGGATACAGATCTGTTTGTCCAGGAATAGAACTATCAGTCCCAGATGTAAAAAAATTTATTTATTTTTTCTAAATTTTTGCCTTTTTGTCTTGTTTCACTATGGAAACAAGCATTTTAGCCCAACAAATTCATAGTGAAAATACAGTTGAAATTCACCTTTTTTTGCAAACCATATAAATGTGTGTTTGTGTATTCTGATTGTATTAAAATCAGCCACTTCTGAACACAAAATCCACTTCGAGGGCCAGATCCTAATATTCATCCATAATTCCTGCTACACCCCTTTTCCTTGAAACAGCTGTTGTATAAATGTCTGTGTATTGTACTGGAAATTGAACACTGGCAGTGTAGGAGAGGCACATGAAGAGGAGGAGTAAGAATTGTTCCAGCAGGGTGGTGGATGGATATTGGGGTGGTGCAGATTCCCACTTCATTCACTGCATTTTTTCAGCACCAAGAGTTCAATTCAGTGCTGGCTAATTCCAGGAGCTGAAACAATATCTAAATGCAAATGTCATCCTTTGGAATCAACTTTCCTTTGGGTCTTGGTAAGAAAATTCAGTGTATGCTGGCCCTGTTTCTGTGCATTGTTTGCTGGGAGCTCACCCATCCATAGCCCATCAATGCTTGGCACTTACTCCAACATCTCACATCTTTATGCTTTGGCTCAGAGTGCAAAATGAAAAATAGATTAAGCTGTGCTATTGTTGATTCACACTTTTGCTTTACCTGGTCTCCATGTAACAGAGATTTTGAGCAGGATCTGTGCTGTGGCACAATTCAGCAGTTCTGCACCAGGTACAGGAAACTCTGAAGTTTGGTTCATCTTTTAAAGTAGCTTTTGCATCATTCTGCCTGTCCCCCTCCCTGATATTTTTCTCACTTTGATGCTAATGAGGGGCCAGAGAATCCTAAAGCTAATTAACATTTCTGGTCATAGATGTGCAAACGTAAAAAGAAAATTGATCTGCCAGTGTTGATCTAAAGTGTAGAAAGTAGTGATGCATTGCCAAGGTATCTTTCATCTGAATAAAAAGGAGGACTTTTTTCAGGAGCTGCTGCTGCTTTTTCCTGCACTATTTCTCATCAGCATATTAAACCCCTTCTTCACAGGCTTTGTTCAGCTGTTGTTGAATAGCATTCTAGGTCGTGTAAATTCAGGGCAGTGTGGTTTGGGGAAAAGTTGGCAAAATGAAGCTGTAAATTGTTGGGAAGTGTTTAAATTGAGAGCAGTGTTGCAAGTTTCCCGTGGAGATTTAAGTCTGATTAACTTAACAGAACTGAAATATATTTTTCAATTTATATTCAAATAATGTTCATTGTTATTTTCTTTAATACAAATTTTTAAAATCTCCAAGGGGAACATTTCTCCACAGATAGCTGTCTTCCTTGCAATAAACCCAAGCGTTGCCATTGACCTTGAATATTTTCAAGAGAGAAGAGCAGAGGAGGCAAATAAATGCAATTTTATCCCTTGTTTACCAGTCTGAATGTGCCAAATGTCACAGCTGCCCACTGCCTTTGAGGAACCCTAGGCTTTGAATGGTACGAAGTCTAGATATAACATTTATTTTGGTGGTGTTAGAAAATGACAGTTAATGCAATTCAGTTGTTCAAGAATATAATGTAATAGTAAAGAAATTTTTCTAGGGTGAGTGAATTTAGCTGTGGTGTAGGTTCTCCTGTCTAGAATCCTGATCTTAAAACTTTCCAGTGCCTCAACTTTGGGGCACCTCAAGTTGCAGTTCTCGTGGTCAGAAGTGCATTGCTACCCAGGAAAAATATTTCATAGAATAATAGAATATCCTGAGTTGGAAGGGGCCTGCCAGGATTATCAAAGTCCAAATCCTGGCCCTGTAAAGGACACAAGAATCCCACCCTGTGCCTGAGGCTGTCTGCCTAGAGTAATGGTGAAAAGCAGGGTGTCAATACATGGTAATGCCATAAATTTATATAAATTAGGCAATTTTAGAAAAGACTACTAAGAGCTCTAGGAGAATGTAATAGAACTTGGTAATAAGATGTCAGATTAAATACAATTTAGATAAGTGCATGGGAATTAAAGTATAAATCACTTCAGCGCGTGCAGTTCTAAATTAATCCTTAAGAAAATTGCTTGATATTATATTGGAATATTTCAAAACCACTATTTTGGTTATGCAAGTAAAGATTATAGTAAAAAGTGCAATAAAGGCATAGGTATTTTAAAATGGTATGGGCTCTTTTGTTGCACTTCTTGATTATTGGTCATTGGTTATAGTGGTTCTATAAAGTGTTCCAGGTGCATGAGGATGTGCCAGATTCCAGTGGCTTGGTAAGAACACACACAAGTCCCATTCACAATGGGTGGCTCTGGTATCTGGCCTGTAGATTTAAAACTAGAGGTTTAGGTGGTAATGTAATTTTCTTTTTTCCCCCCAAAAGAAGAAAGTTCTTGTATTTTTTAAGTTCTGCTGGAGACCAGATTTTTGAGTTGTGTTGGATCTAACCGAGCTTGGGAGGTTATTTCCATAAAGGTGTGCAAGATCCAAAGTGTCAAATTCCATGAGCAGACTGTATCCTTACAAGTAAATGGTAATACTGTGAGCATCATTTTTCACTTTCCATAATGAAATGATGACTGAATTCATATCTCTGAATCTTTGTTAAAAATAACAGCTCTAAACTCAAACCAAGACTGGGAAATCTCCTGAAAATCAGCATTTCCAGCCTTGTTAATTCTGCTGCTTTCCTGAAAGCACTGGAAACTCTGGTGCACGGGTTGAGAGCAGGATATCACGTGCAAGACTCAAGAGTCCTGTGTGTTATAATCAGAATTCTGGTGAAAGCTGCTCCTCGTGGCTGCAATCTGCAGTAAGACCACTGATGACTAAACAGTTGCAGGTTTGACCTTAAGTCTTTTCTGAATTCTCTACAAACCTACAGCATAGCTGGCTGCATGTTGAATTTTTGCTGACACTTTCCCCATTGCTTTATCAATCCCTGCCCACTATGTAGAAGTCTTGGAGAGGACTTGTGCCCTGGGTAACTTTGCAGCAGTCTTCGTGTCATCCTTGTAGTTCCTATTCAGTGTGAAATATTCCCTTTCAGAACTGGTTTCTAATTAAGCTCCAGTGAGATTGCTCACCTTGTCACCTGTTAATATGAAAAGTTCTGTATTTTAGAGAGAGGGCATTGATCACTTTATTTCTGTGTTAATTATAACAACTGCTGTCAAATTATCATGGAAAAAGGATGTCTCTTTTTTTTTTTCATTACTGGCAAGAGAACTATGCTTAGTCACTGCAGTTAATTTTGGTTATGGTTCCAGAGCCTTGTAGTGAGTAATTTCAGTCTCTATTTTCGGTTGTCTCTGGAGATTTGAAAAAATTTGGAACAGTTTTTAAAGTTAGGTTTTGATGTCATCTTAAATGACATTGGTTGCCTTTTCACATAATTTTGATGAAATCCTTCGCTTTTGTACTTTGTTTCACCAGTACAGCTAAATCTGTCATTCACTCCCAAATAATCCAAGCCCAACTTGCTTTGCAGCACAGAGGATTAATATAGACTGCTCACTGGTACATGCTTTAATACTATCTGGGGAAAAAACCCGTTTCCTCGCTATCTGTTTTCAGAGGCATTAAAATGTTTTACAATTTCAGTCCTTATACTTTGTCATCAGTAGCTCTTGTTGTAAAACTGTGGAAGCAATAAATCCTTTCTATCTTTAATTGAATCCTTTGATATCACTCTTTAGGGCACTCTGGGCTTTGCAGTTATTGGCACATATTCAGTAGGAAATGTCTGTTCTTGTAGTTTTTACTCTTTGTCCTTCAGCACTGTGAATCTCATGGCCACAAATGTTTTCCATCTTGTGTGGACCCTGTTGATGCCCTTTCTATTTGCTGCACAGAGCTCACGTTGGATCCTTTTTGCCTTTAGACTCTATGGAAACAATTTTGGGGCTGTTCAAACCAGTTCAGTTCTTCTCCTTGCCACCTCTAGCTCTGTGCAAATGAAACCAGTGTTCCTCCTGATGGCCACAGCCCTGCCCCGACTCCTGTTCTGGCTGTGCAGTGCCACCAGTGGATCAGTGAGGCTGGGCAGGGAGGAATGAGCTCCAAGGAGGCTGCAGAAGGACCAGAGCCTGGCACAGAGCTGGTGCCACGCTGCTGGTCCTCCACGGTCTGGCTGTGGGTCAAGGAATTGCTTTTTTCTTTTTTGTTTTTTTCAGATTCAGCCAGATTCAGAGCTGTTCTGTAGGGAAATATTGCCAGTTCAGTGTCAAGAAAAAATATGTGTTTTTCTGAGTTTCTTAAAGAACCTTGTTTTTTAGAGATAAGAATTGTTCAACTTTTGCACCCAAAAAGTGTTTACAAATGGCAACGGTTGTCCAAAACATTAGGCTTAAGAAGTTTCTCTTTTGTGTTGTTTCTCTTTTTAAAAATGAAGGTAGGGCTGCTATATAACATATGGCATGTGCATGATATCCTGCTTTGGAGACTTTATAACACTACAGTATAGCCAGGAAAGGGATTTCTTTCCCTTTGCAGTATCTTTTAGTTTGATTTTTTAGGTAGAGAAATGTAACTCTCTTCCTAACCAAAATACTCTGTTGTACCAACATTGTCCATACAGCTACTGAATTTTTTATATTGTATAAAAATATGAGCAATATCTTTGCTATTCACATGCTGCTCATTCTCTGCAAGTTTTTTTCTTGTGAAAAACAAAATCCCAACACAAAAACCTCCTCTAGAACACTGTAAGAAATAAAGTGTAGTAAAGTAAAGTAGCCAGTAACTGGGATGGATATGACTGCACTGAGAAAAGGATGCCACACTCCTTTAGGAATTACCTTGTTTATATTGCTTTTAAGTCACTGAACATGTCCATGGTGAAATATAGACTTATATTTACAGGACTCTGAACAGTGTCTAACTGAGTTTCAGACTTATGTAGTTAATAAAAGAGCCAATTCTCTTCAGACAGCCTTGAATTCTTATTAAATGTATAAGTTTCATTTTAGACAGCAGGTTTCTACATACTGGAAGCCTCAGGCTAGAGCAAAAAGCAAAGGGAACTTGTGTATGTTTGTAAGGGTAGTGCAGAAGAGAAAATTTCCATTCCTGCTGCCAGGGCTCCAAGTAGTTTAGTTGTAAGGTGGGTCTTTTTCTCTTTAAGAAGGGCAGGTAAAAAATGCAACTTATAGAGGAAGTGATTTTATTTCTGTTGCTCTCAAGGAGCTAATGTACATTTAATTAGAAAAAGGCTTTGAAGGCAGGTGGGGAAGGGGAAGAAACTGTTGTTTCTTAATGAAAAATTTTCTTTGTCCTGCACAGAAAGCAATAGATGTCCTCCAGAGAATTTTTACTAGAATTAATGGAACTAGTGGCAGATATGATGCTGTAAGGAATGAGAAAACAAGGCCTGAGTTAATAAAGCCTTACAGTACAGTACATGCAGTAAGTGCAGAAACTTCTTGTTTTTCACAGTCTGAAAACAAAGGCAAAGAGAAGTCTTACAACTTGAATGTAGTATAGCTTTTCTGTTAGAGCAAGAAAGTGAATCCAAATTGTTAATTCTTGATGATGTCTTCGACCCCAATCAGAAAACAGCTTTTTTAAAGGCTTAGAGGTGGTAAAATCATTGACATATTTGTGATAAAAGGCCACATAGACAACATTGTCTAATTTGAAAAGCAGACCTGAATCAAATGAAGTAACACACTAAAAGCTGTAAGTATGGTGACCTTCACAGCCATACCAGAGTACTTGTAAAACCTACAAAAATCAGTCTTTTTTTACTTTAACTTGATTTCAGTGTTTCACTGAAAAGATATTCTCATAACTGAATGGCTGCTGTGAGCTTTGCCATCCAACCTAATTGCTTCCTTTTCCAGGCAAAATGGCTCTCCTGAATTCTACTTTGGTTTTGTTTGTTTGTTTGTTTGTTTTTTTGCCTAGTGGAAGGCCAATAATGCTCCCTCATGGAGGCAATCCCCTATAGCAGAAGGTAGGAGGGCATTTGTAATCGGATGTTTTAAAACTGCTCATCTCACCTGCTGATGGGTGGTGGTAGAAGTGACAGCAAATTCCACATCAAGTAGGTAGGAAATGCACGTGTGTCACTGGCACTTCTGTCTGAGGCTGGATCCTTCCAGGTGCCCGACACAACACGGGCTCTTGAAGCAGCTGCTGCTGTGAATAAACATGTGTGAGAGCATTTATCTAGAATGCAAAGCTTAAAAAGCATTTTGGAACCATATCACTGACATATGGCACAACAGCCTAAATGAGTGGAATCATTGTTCTGGTGCAGACTTTGCAGATAACAGTGGGAGAAGTAAAACTCAGGAAAGGTGCAGGGCCTTCTGGAGTGATTTACAGAGGAACTGGATGTGACAACACGAGTCAAGCTAAAAAAAATAACAGCCCACAAGTTAAAACAGTGGAACAGCTTTTCCTCAGAGTGAAATGATGAAGACAAACAGACGAATGTAGGAGGAATAAAATAAATCAGCTGTTAACACTCTCTTTGAAAGCACTTTTAAAAGGGAATAAAATTGCTTTTTAGTGCTTTTTAGATTTTGCATCCTTCTAAAGAAGAAATTAAGGTGTCTCTTGATTCTGTACATATTGAAAATGAAGCGTTGCCTGATTCTGTGAGCACCTTCACATTGTGAAAAGTGTTATGTGAAAATGACAGCTGATAGTTGTGAGAACAGATATCCTTCAACCCTATTTTTAACAAGTGCAACAAGACTTAACTCCCATCAGCTCTCACGACTGTGGCCTCCAGTCCAAATCCACTTCATGCAAAATTCTGAGGAGGAAATGGGCTTCATGGTGGGAACAGAAAATTAAGAAATATGGGTTAGAGAGTGCTCCAGTTTGCTGCTTTTGTGTCAAAACCAGTCTGCAGCTTTCTGCCTAGACTTTACCAATTGAAAGCAGCATCTGTATTTGGACTCTGAGGCAAAAAAGAGCACAGCTTAAATAGTCCTGATATAAGATGCTTAATATGTCAGTTCACCTAAGCAAATGATCCCATAATCTCCAAATCCTCACAGAATGTTTCTGACCTTATCTCCTCCCTATTTCTACCAAAACTAGTATTCTTTTTGGTTCTGAATTGCAAACTTGATTTCCTGGGTGATAAGCAATTGCAGCAAGTGTGAAGTTTTCTATGTCTGCCTTACCATGAAGAGACTGTTTGCAGGATTTGAATTTATAATCATGGAACTGAAATGATGATCTAGACTGTGTAGTTTTTGATAAATGTAGAACAAATGAAGCAACTGCAGTGGCTCAAGGCAGAGTCAAGACTTCCCCAATGTTCAGAACAGGTTTATTGCTGAAGTCTCATTTACTTCAGGAGTAATCAGAGTACAGTTCTAGGTTTAAAACAGAAAATGCCATCACAGATTTCTTGGAAGAAAGCACTGAAAATTGGGTGTTGAGCAGTAATCTGCTTTCTGGTTCTATCTCCCAATCTCACAAGTTGATAATTACTTTGTAATAGCTGCCAAATCATTTAGGAGTGGAATATTTTTCCCTACCTGTGCTGATAAAAGGGATAATCTTTTTATTTTCAGTTTTTATCCATCTCAGCAGACATATAACTGCATAAACGATTTTGTTGCTACAGCCTACTGGGTGCTTAAAAAACTTGATGACCAGATTAAAATTAATTTTTTTATCTTAATCACAAGTGGGGTTTTTGAGGGGGTAAATGTCTCATATTTCAGTTTGTTTTCAGTGCAGTGTAAGACATCTTGTAGAGTTATTTTACAACCTTGGATTATTTTGGAGAGTATTACTTCCTGCATCCATTTTGTTCTCAGAATAATTAGAAGAGGGAAGATACACCAATATTAAGAATAGACACCTTTCGAATGATATTGTAGAATTAGTTTTCAAAGTAAAAAAAAAAAGAAATTATGCATACGTGAAAAAAATTTGATTTTTATCATCAGAAACCCTGTGGAAATGGCAGTGGATATGACATAGGATGACCCTCACATGCTCAGCTCCATTAGTATGGAAAATTCAAGGGGTTCCCAGCTGGGTTTCCTGGCCATAGGTTACACATGTCAGAGCAGAACTGCTTCTACAGCCACTTCTTACCAGTCATTCCCTCTCAGAATCCTCCTGCTTGGAGGCTGCAGTAAAACTTGGCAGTGCTGTGCTCCCAGTCTCCAATATTTGTTTATTCTATTCAAACATCCACGTTTGAAAATTATGTTCTGCACTTTGTACGCTCTGGTTTTTGTTGGTTTGGTTTTTTCCCCTGCAATTTGCCATTTAAATGTAGGCTTTCAAATCTATGAGTATATTCTGGTAATTTCAGCAAAATGCATTGCTTGCTAGTTAAAATGATGTATTTTTGATCATTGCCTGGTGGATGAGGTAAAATAAAACGCCGTTGTGGTGTAGAGTCTAAATATTTGTGTGGATGTTTTATTTGATAACTGCCATTCTGCTTCAGCTGTTTAGTGGGGTTTTATTGCTTGTTTTGCAATCCAATACAGGGACCCAGGTGTGCCAGGGGAGGCTGAGTTACGTTGCACGTGGTTTCACAGAACCACATCAGTGTTCCTTAATCATTAAAGCAACAGGAATTGTGGCCATATATCTTTCAAAACAGCACATGATTATTGCTCAGGAAGGCATTAAGAAACTTAAACATAAATTAAGCACATGAGAAGATTGCTTAGATCTTGCAGGCTCTGTTGCATTGTGAACGCTTAGTGGTGGGAAAGGATAATTCTTACAATGCTTTCTGTCTGTGGGTTTAAAAAAGGCTTTTCAGAGAGTGGTTGTACCTGTCTGCAGGTGAGAGGATTGAAACAGAGAGAAGAGAAAGATTTTTCCGAGGTCTCCTGGAAAGCAAATGGTGCAGCTGGAAGGAAAACCAACCAGTTCAGAGGTCTGGGCCAGTTCTCTGTTCAAGTGCTGTACTGCCTCCTTTGCTTCCCACTGTTCCTGTTTCCCAGGAAAACAAACATCTCCACTACAGCTTCCAAGAGGAATGTGGTAAGTGTTCTGAGAAACCTCTGCTATGAATTTCTGCTTTTATTATTTGCTTCTAGCAGCATTACACTGATAACCACGTCAAGCCTAAAGTTTTTTTTGTGAGTTGATGCCACTGTAATTCCAATGTTCCTTTTTTTGAAATTAATTGAGTTATGCTGTATTTTTATATACAAAAATGAAGGTAGTTTACCCAAATTTTCTACATTACAATTCCTAATGGTCTTCTTTTAAAGGGAGAGATCCTCCTGCTGCAATATATCTCATAATCTGTTTATACGAATAGAAATTGCATCAAATGCGAAATTGGAGAAACGGCATTAGCTTTACATTTAGTGAAGTTCTTATTCAGATATAAGTTATTAAAAAAGGGAGGGGAAAAAAGAGAATTATTTTTCTTTTATTTCTTGACTATACCTGAAACTGTTCCGTTTATTTCTGTGAATTTCACACAAACCTTAACTTCACTGGGCCTGTTTCCTCCAGACCACGCTGCTCTTGCTCTGACATTAACAAAGCCTGAATTTACATTTAAGCTTTCTGATGGACACCTTGCTGGTTAGAGTTGGTTGAAAACCTTTAGACAAAACATTTTCCACCCATCTGGTGGAGCTGGTAACCTCTTTTATTTGAGCCAGTTTCAGTCTGCAGGGCTGCTGAGGCTCTTTAGGTGTGTCACTCTGAGACCTGAGCAGTCGCAGATGGCTTTCCTAGGAATGAGGGAAGCTCGTCCCTCTGCACCAACCCCTCTGCTGTTGTAAGCAGCATTAGTAAGCCACAAAGATCTGTAGAATTTCAAGCAGGATTTAATATGACTAATCATCATCCCACTGGATTTGACTGACATTTTGGTAATGGCTTCTGCGCAGCAGAAATAAGCCTTTAAGAATAAAACATTTTCTGTATTAAAAGGATACCCTTTTGGATGACTGCAGCAAAGCTAACATGAGGAATGACTCTGTTGTGCACTAAAATTAGAGATCATGTGGCAGACAAGGGAAGAGCCCAGGGTTCCAGCACACACACAAGGATTTGCTAAATGGAATAAACACAAACAGATCTAATTCTGATGCTTTCTAACTTGTGCATGCCTGACTTTAGAAGTCAATAACACTTTTCAGGACAGACTGTTGCGAGCATTATCTGAAATTGAGTAGGTGCCTTTTTCTGCTTAGGAGCTTGTTTTTTTCCATGAGACAATGCAATAATATACACAGTATCTGGACTTGTTAAAATGTGTACTTTTCCCTGAAAATGGCAATTATGTATTGCATATACTTTGAAAACACTAATGCTACATTTTTCTATGAAAACATAATAACATGATTTTTACTGACATCCAGATGTGACCTTTGCTTTCTTTGAAAAACAGATTTTCAGCTTCAGGACTCTGATGTAATGTGTCCTGCTTGTTGGTGGAGGACATCTTACTCTGTTTTTCCTTCTGAAATCCAAGTTATTTGCATATAAATTTCAATCCATAACATTGATGTAAGAATAACTTTGGTTCCAAGATTACGGTTAGTCACATGTGTGCAGACTCGTAATTTTTTTCATCATAATTTTATTGGTATCCTGTTCCTTGTAATTCCTGGCTAAATCTGTCACACCACATCATTTTGTGCTGCCTTTTCAGGGGTGCTGGTTGCTCTGTCTCAAAGTTTTCTTTCAATTTTATTCAGTGCTGTATATTATCCTGAGCCCTGCTCTCTACAGCAGATTTCATTTTTAACATTCTGGTGCAATAAAACGAGGTGAGTTTTCTAACTGTGTAAGAAAATCATGTCATTGATGGTTTTTATTGAAGAAAACATTAAAATACTTTTTAAAGGTGTTTTTTTAGTCATCTTTGCAATGTGCAGTGTGTAGAAGCTAAGGATATGTGACTCAGGAAAAAATGTGTTGGTACTCATTTAGGGAAAAAACTCCGTTTGTATTCATACAGAGCCTGAGCTGAGACCCAGGGGAACAAACAGAACTCTCTTCATCACACACGGGAGGAAATCTGCAGCTGATGTAAATTTTTATAACTCAGTTGACTTCAGCAGAGCGATGCTGATTTATAGGAGATGAAGTTTTTTGCACAGTGGTGGCGTTTTCTTTGTTTATTTAAGACCCAGCTGTGCTTAATATTGGGCAGAGCAGCAAAATCAGGTTCCCTGACCTGCAGCCCTGCCCTCAGCAAAGCTCTTCTGGATTTACCCTTAACCAGACTAGGATCAATATCTGCTTCAATGTATCCAAAATGCCAAGAGGCATTTCTACAAGTTTTTGTTTTCTTCCTGCTTTGAGCCACTTGGTGGGATCAAAGCAAGCTGGAAGCTGGGCTAACCAGATGGTTTGCCTGAGGAAGACTATCCTGGGGAGACACAGAACTAGAGCAAGGGATTGCTTGCTTGGAGGGTTACTGAGCAGCAGTTGGTAGAGTTTTGCTGGGCACAGGTGACTGTAAACTGGAAGAAAGGCTGGCAAAATGCAGAGCATCCCTAAAGCTGCCCTTCACTGCAGCAGCTCCGAGATGGCTGTGGGAAGGGTGGATAGAGGAGGGAATGTGCCCCCTCTCCTCCCAGCTGTGTGGGGGTGCATCTCAGCTTCAATGAAAAATTCAGTCTGTGAATTATAATTTTTTCTCGAGAAGCCAGTTTTATGTTTCCATTTGAGGAGTCCTGTTTTGTATGCAAACCTTCCCAAGCATCAAGATGAGAGAATTCTCGAGGGTGTGTTCCGGCTGCTTCAGGTACACGGGTTTGCAGTTCATTAAACTCTGCTGCCTTGCATGACAATATCAGTTCCTACCAAAGCCAGTTTACAAAAATGGCAGGTTTTTATCATGTTACAGTCCAGCCCCATGAAATGTATCTCAGTCACTGTGCAATTTGCAAACTTTACAAGTGTCACACAGCAAACAATGTCCTTTGAGTGGAAGGTCCCTGCTCATGGCAGGGGGTTGGAACTACTGATGGTTAATGCCTCTTCAACCCAAACCATCCTGTTTGGTTCTAGGAATACCAATTAAGAGTATTTAGGAGTTCTTCACAGTATTTTTCAGTGGTTAAACTGGCTTACCCGCTAAATCTCTTAAGACACAGCATTAATTTAATTTATAGTGACCCAAAGAATCTTGACTGTGTCTAACCCAGACACCAGCTGGTTCTCCAGGGAGCATCATGAAATTTGTTAATAGTTTGAGCAAGTATTTCCCACGTGCAAATGGCTGGCAGGTAACTTTTCATTCAGAATCCCATCACAGCTGAATCGATGATGTGTGTCACGTTGGGGGATGATGTAGGAAAATATATCAAACACAAATTTGACATATTTGCAAATTTTTTTTTCTCAGACCATTTGT
This sequence comes from Edolisoma coerulescens, assembly GCA_013397115.1. Taxonomy (NCBI): domain Eukaryota; kingdom Metazoa; phylum Chordata; class Aves; order Passeriformes; family Campephagidae; genus Edolisoma; species Edolisoma coerulescens. The sequence continues at coordinate 1,119,839 of VWZW01007179.1, read as the reverse complement.
ATTGTTAAAAGCCGTGTCTCCATTTAGATGCACTCAGCCAGTACTTCTGTTGTTTATGTGGGTGTGAATTGGCACAGTTGTGATAGCCCCACCCTATGTACAATTAACAGAAGGAGGAATTGGGTGTTTTGCAATTTGAGTAAATTAACCCATGAAAGTTGTGCAGAGATGTCATTCCTTTGGCTGCTGCAAATATTTAGAGACAATCCTGGCCAAGCATCTGACTTGGTGGTGGAAGATCACCCTTAGAATAAGGATTAATGTACATTTCAATATTTATTCATTTGGGGTTTTAATTTTTAGTTTCAGCACATATCCATAGTTGCTCTCAGTCAAAACATCTGTCTTCATATTAACTCAGAGTGCTTCTGGTTGTTAAAAAAACAATGTTATGAGATGTAAGGGTCGAATAATTATCTCTCTTATACAGCATTAAGAAATTCCCTGCACGGAGAAAGACAGATTTACACTTGCTTTGTCTTATGTGGGTGTAAGAGATAATGGGAGTATAAATCTCTGTAGGATAATAAAATGTATAATTTAGAATCTCTGCATAAGATTAATGCCACACAGTTCTTTCTCAGTTTTTTCCCCCTTTTTAATTAATGAGATTGGTATTTTCACAGGTTACAGTTTCATTGTCAGTTAAAATAATCAACTGACCATAACATATTTACAGGATTTTGGATTTTAAAAGAAAAAATTCTTAGGGTCATTGTTTTTAGGAATAAAATTGTTCCTTAATAATTTTAGTGTAGACTTTTAAAACTCGGTTTTTATTTGGTTGCCAGGACTTTTTAGCAGGTATATTTTATGATAGTGATTTTAGCTTAGAAATTGATCCTTTTTTGAAATATGGTACCTTGTGATAATGAAGAAGTGGGAACACAAGACGAAAAAGTAATATGTAAAGAAGGAATAGGCTTTTTTGCATCACTGTTATTATATGCTAGTAAGCAGTGCTAAAAATACAATAATTTTGTGAGATACTTTGTATTATCAAGCCTATTACCAGGTGTTCATACTTCTAAAAATATAAGTTATTGTGTCAGTGAACCCTGTGCAGAGAGGCTGAACATCAGAAGCCTCTTGGAGCCCTTTGTTGCTGCTTTGTAAGAAACGCTGGAAGCAGTGGAATTGTGGGGGTGGCTCCTAGTCCTGGTTTTCCGGAGTGCTTTGGCGTTTCACCTCATTTTCTGTGGTTCAGTTTACCCAGTAAGGGTCGTGGTGGCAAAGCTGCCTGAGATCCCAGGTGACCTGGCCCAAATGTGTGTCACAGGATGCTGTTCCCGAACTTTGCTGCTGGGAGTTCGTGTTCAGCACGCTTGTTCCAGTAAAACCTCACCCAGTTCTTATTCATCAGCTCCAAAACGTTGCTTCTCATTGCATGAGACTTCCCTCAGCCAAATGGTTCCTGTGAACATTTTGTCCTTTGAAACTTTGAATTGTTTATTGCTTATTGTCTAATTTTTTTTAATGCTTAGCAATTGGATTAAATCCATTTTCTTTCTTTTTTTTTTTTTTTAATAGATTGTAAGCCTCTCTTTGAGGCTAAACTTTCACATTCAGTCTATAATTAAACCTAATCTGGAATTTAGGTTTTATTTTGGAGTTGAAGATCATTTCCTTTGTCAGGAAACCATTTAAGGACATCCCCCTATGTGCTTTTTACATGCTTTTTTAATGTTCATTTAAACTATTCAAATGAAAGAAATGCTTCAGTATTCTCTGGAATTCAATGGGATTTAAACATTTCTTGTTGATACCATGTGATGTGTGCTGTAGTACCCTTTCCTTAAAATCTTTTGCTGCAATTTTAGACCTCATGCTATTTATTTTTAGAACTTATTAGAGAAGTGTTTTTAAAATATCCTTCAGCAGGGGTGGGTGTGTGAAACATGCTGCAAAACTTCGGTGATTCCAGCAGCTGGGAAACACATTTTGGTCTGTCCAAGAAAGAATTACTCAGTTATTTTTCATATTTCTGAGCTCTGCAGAGTGCACTGAGCCTCACTGAGTGTCCTCTCCCTTCACTCTGCCCTGCACCATCTCTGTCATATGACAGTGATAATGCCACTATTTTGGGAATCAGTTCTTAACAAAATTAGCCATTATAATCCAGTTACAGAGAAAAGGAATGCTTTGAAGATACCTGGCACGCTGTGTTTGCTGAATTATTGCAAAGACAAATGTTTACACCTCATAAGTGAGTTTGTGAGAATATAATTTCTGGCAGAGCTCAGTTAATAGAATTAGAAAAAGGGGAGATGCCATCAGAGGCAAACAAATTACTTTATCTTTTTCCTAAAATGGAAACTGAGAGCACTCTGATCTGCTTTTCAAACATTTTTACTGCACATTGTATCCTGTTTCCAGGAAAAAGAACAGACTAATTTTGTTCCAAATATCTGCTATAATATGAACCATTACCACAAAGATGCTTCCAAACCACAATCTTCAAGGTTGGTTTTTTTTCCCCCTAATTCTTCAATCTATCTCTGTTTTAAGATTGCAAATTGCAGAGCTTGGTCTTTTAATCCATGTTTCTTTCTATTTATGGCATAAATGTGCCAGAAAATAGCTGTACATACTTCCTTTAATTTGATACAAATTCTGCAGCATTTTCTTCTTTGGTAAAACTAAAATTGAATAATAATAATAGTTTTACTTAGCTTCTAGTTTGCGCTTTACTGGGTTAAAAAAGACTGTGTAAAAAATCAATTAGGAAAGGTTTAATGAATAGCATTGTTTTTTCCTTCCTTATGCCTCTCATTGTGATAATTAAAAACGCTTTTGTTTTTCTACTGTGAGAAGCTGCACTGCATCAAGGCCAACAGAGTGTTTACTAAGAAATGATGTATGAGCTCTGTGAAGCCATAAAATAAAGTGCAGCAAGCTGACATTGGGCTGGCTTCTCTAAGTTTCAATTATTACAGGTTTGTAATTTTACTTGGGAAACGGTGAAAGTTTATTTATGTAGATGCTGGTGATGTTGTTAATAATTGTGTCCAGGATCAGCATAGAACATCATTGATCAAACCCATTGAGGCTTTGTTTTAAATCAAGTGTGAGAAATTTGACAAGTCCATAGTTGTCTAATATAGATTTTTTTTCCTGATATGCTTCAGGTATCAAAGTTAGAATTGCAGAAACATCAAAGAACAAACTCCAATTTACAAATCTGTCAATAACGGCAGCCAGAAGCATTATGATTGATGTAATTTATTATAAGATTACATGGGGGAAGCTCAACACAAATGATTTCTGCAGCACTTGTTACTTATAGATTTTACAAGCAGTAACATTTAGAATAATGACCACCTAATACACTTCTCTGCAAACCACAGATAATAAATTTCAGTTATTGGTTCAGCTTGTGAATTGGTAGCTCATACTGAGATAGTTACTGTTGACAAGTCTTTAGGTCCCTCAGCCAGAGATTTCAAGGTTTAATTTTGACATCACAAACCTTGTATTTGGCTGTTTAGAAGAACCCTTTGAGTTCAGTTTACCAAGCAAACTTTAGAGTTATGGTTCACTCTTTTCCATTCTATCCATCCTTCTCCTTTTGGAAACATTACCAGCTTTAATTGTATATTTGTATTAAAGGAATACATCATGTCACAGGCTGAGAATCAGTCTCTAGGTAGCTTTTCACCCTAGGTAATTGATAATGGCTTACTAAGAAGTGTGGTATCAAGAAAGTATTTTCCAGTTTGATGTTGCCCTGTAGCTTCTGGGTATTCCTGTCTCTTAGAATCAGCAACTTGTGTGGTATCCAGTTCAAAGCTTAAAACATGCTCAGAAATATGTTGTTAACAATTTCTGCCACTCTTTTAGTGAGAGTATTTGATCTGACAAGACTTATGTTCTCCCAAAAGCTGTTGAGTACTATGAAAAAGAATTAATCCTCTAAGAGTAATTAATAATCTTTAATCAGATATTGTATGATTTTCCCTGAAATCAATATCCAGGTGGATGACTCAGAGCAGTATGACTCACACTATTTACTCCTTTGAAATATTGACAAAACAATTTGTTTTAGGGGAAGTGTATAATTTTTCTGAAGCTGAATAAACATGAAAAAATGGTATCTTGAGACCAGTCTAAGATGCTAGCTGTCTCCTGTTGGCATTCTGCAGGATTAAAGAGAATTGAATTAGGTTTGACATCAGTAAGTTTCACTCAGAAGGGATTATTGGTGGGGGTTTGCCTTGGGACTCAGAACTTGTTGCTCCCTTGGAGGTGCCATGAGAACCTTGTGGCTTTCCTGAGAGGCAGCAAAGCACCCCTGTTCCACTGGGCTCTCAGAGCTCCTGCTTTCCCCTGGGAATAGATCTGAATATTAGTAGATTTACAGATTTTTGATACTGATGTTGGAGGTTTATGTTGCCATAACCTCAACTGTCAGGGTGCCTTTTTGTGGGCAATGAAAACAAAATCTGGGGAAGAAGGAGAAGAAACCTGGCATTAAATACTTGTGCTTCTGGATTGCCAACAGTGCTTGAATCCGAAGTGTGAAACAGGCAGAGGCACAGACCTCCCAACACGTGTCAGACACCTATTCTTCCTACAAATGAGTAAAAAATCCTTGAGCTGGAAAATCAACCACTTTCCTTCACTGGTGAGAAATATCCTACACAGATGTAAAAGCCTGGCATGTGCTGTGGTGGCAGGGCTGAGCGTGGCTGCAGTGGGACCCTCAGCGGCCGAGCCGCGACCTCTGCTCCTCGCTCCTGGCAGAGGACAGAAGGAAGCTTTAAATTTCAGTGACAGCCCCTGATCCTGCAGCAAATTCTAGCCCTGAACCTTTTGTCCCCTGACAAGAAGATTTGTTGTAACTTGAAGTAGTGTCAGAAGTACCAGAGAGGGGTGGCAGGCTTTAGGAATACTTTTCCCAGCTCTGCTCCACATCTAATATTGAAGAAATCTTCCTCTGCAAAGGGATAGCTTTTGGTTTTGTACCATAGCAACTTTTAGTAAGTTTTGAGGCACAATTTTTTTCACAAAGGTATAATGAAATTGGATTGTGAAAAACCTGTAATCAGCATCTGCCCTTGATATTTTGATTTAACATTAGTGAATACACATCCTTGTTCATATCCACACTGCATTGCTTTGATTTATTTTAATGCAATAGTCATTTGAGTCATAGAGCATAATCTTGTGAATGACCTCAGTTTCAGCTTGGGGAGTGCTTAGAAACATTTAATCAGATTTGTCAGATCAATGGAAAGAAGTTTGCATAATGAAGTATAAAGAACTTGCAGTAGTACTACTTAAATCAGACAGGGGAGTTTAAATTGATTCTTATTTGTTGTTTACTCTTTCAGCTTCGTTAAGCTCCAATCTCATTTTTAACATTATTTACAGAAGGCACTGTCCTGTTTTAACGCAGTTAATTCCAATTTTAAGCATTACTTTACTTGTCTTTAGGCTTCTAACCTGGGTTCTTTCCTCCAATCTGTCACAACCCTTACATCACCCCTTGTGAACACACACCTTTCACACTCCAGGATGTTCACAACATTCAGTGCTTTGTCTTTACACCCCCGGGCTACAGACCAGGGAACCCAATTCAGTGAGTTTCAGTGAGATTTGTGGTTGTGCATCCACAGGCAGGGTGTGAGGAAGGAAGTCCATGTGCAAGGATGGGAACAGGTGCCCCAGTGAGAGCATTCCAGGTGCCCCAGGGAGAGCATTCCAGGTGCCCCAGGGAGAGCATTCCAGGTGCCCCTGGCCCATCCAGCTCTGCTGGCAGCTGTCACACACAGGTTTGCTGTGCCAGAGCAGGCTGAGGGTGCCAGCTTGTCTCTCCCAGCTCTTTTCTAGCTCACTGCTTCCTGCAGAGCAAACCTGTGTGCTCTGGGTCCATGTGAGCTCCAGATCACTTCTGAGACCATATTATGTATTACACTTATGTGTGGTATATAAACATATTATATTTGGAGGCATGGTTTTTAATCCACTGTTCATGTGATAGAGGGGTAAAAAGGATAATTTTTTCTGAGCACAAATTAAGCCAGACACAAAGTGTTCTCTCTTTATAGCACAGCTCTCCTTTTCTTTTATTCTTTCTTTTTCCTAAGTTAGTCCCTGATGCCCAGTGTAGATTTGCTTTCCAGCTAAGTCTAATTTGGTATTTTTCCAGGAGCATAGTTATCTGTAAAGTACAGGCTCTGGCTTTTTAAAGGGATGCTTTGGTATCATGTTTATCAGATTCAGGGAAACCATACCTTATTAAGTGTTCATTTTTTCCCCTGCCTGAAGGTTGAAAATTTTTTTCTGAAGTACATCAAAGCTAGAAAATGACAGGGCAATTACTCCTTTTAAAATTTATTCAATAGTAATCAGTAAACAGATACTGTCTCATACCCACTCAGCGTGTTTTGTGTATGCACTTTGGTTTTGTGGAGGCAGATTGCTGTCAAGTTAGAAGCTTCAGCACCATGAGATTCTATTGACAGGAATTTGATCACATAGTATTTGCTGGATTTGGGACCAAGTTTTGGCTCTGGCAATGTTATCAGTTGTGAGAAAGTTGCTTTTTTCCTTCAGCTGATACCAACTGGCACGTAGTTTGTGCATGATAAATAGCCAATGGTAAAACAGTTTCACATTTCTAGTTCATAATTTGTATGAGTAATAGAATTATGTTTGCTTTTCCCCTTTCCTCTGTGAGTCCTGTGTCCTTTCTGTGCCACAGAGCAGTTGCTGTACAGGAAAGGAGGAGGCTGCCTGCCCTCCAGAGCAGGCACAGGCTGGGATGGTGGGAGATTTGGTTTGCAGCCTTTCAGGATAATGAGGAAATGGAATCTGGGTCTCCCACTACTGGGAAGAGTTTTCTGCTCTCCAGGCTGTTATTAAAATACACATATCGACATAAGCACCCCTACCTTGGAAAAATCCCCGTACCAACTCTGTGCTACTCTGGCCATGGGATGTCTTGAACGCACACTGAGAATAAACCCCTCAGCAAACTAGATTTTAGATGTGCTCAGAGTGGGGTAATTGGAGCCACGCACAGAGGAGAAGCTCCCAGCATTCAGGAAGCTTTAAGGGCAAAGTGAAGTGCCTGGCAGCAGAGGCTCATCACTGGTTGGGAGGCACCTGTGTATGTGCTGATATAAATACAGAAATTGCTCCAACCAGTATAACCTTCTTTTGTACAAGTGTGGGTATTCCACTATTGTCTTAAGGGTCACAGGAGGATTTGCATTTTTACAGTGTGAAATAAGGTGAAGGCTGGCTAGTTGAGATGACAAGTGCTTTCAGCAGCTTTCTCCACTGGCAGAGTTGAATGGTTCTCAACAGTGACTTGAAATGTTTTTTCCTGTGCATCTGACCCTACCCATAATTACAGTGCAGGTATTTTACTGCCGTGTCTGATAAAAGTGTAACACAACACCAATTATGGAGGCAGATTTTGAAACAACTGTGTGGTTTCATGCAAGTTTGTTAACTTTTTATACTGTTGGCTTAGACAGGATGATGCCCTGAACAGTCACTTCTCACGTACCCACAGCCCAAAAACCCCACACAGGTTTTTGTGTGAAAAATTCATGCTCTGTATGTTGGACCAGCAGTTAAATGGATAGATATAAAAGCCCCTGTGGTGGGTTCTCCCTTGTAGGATGAAATACATTATTCATGACACCAACCTGCCTTGGCAAGCCTAAATGTATTTCTAGCATTAACTCAGATATGTATCCAAATCCAGAAACTGTGTGTGACATAGCATCCACCACTTTGATCCAAGCATATCTTACTAAGCCTCTCACATCTCTGTCAGTCACTTGGGAAGAAGGGTGTGAATGGTTCACCTGAATGTTACTGGATTTGATATTTATTGTGGGGGGAAAAAAAAGAATTGTCTTTGGCTGTTGCCTTGCTAATTTATCTTCATTCCAAATGGTAAACATGTTGGTAAATGTGAATGAAAAGCCTCCAGAGTATAAATAATAAATGCTTCTTCCAGCTGTACTGAGTGCTTTACGGTTTTGAAATGATGCCAGTATTTTTTCTTTTGCTTTCAAATGGATTGCATTGTTACACAGTACTATGCTCTCTGCTAGGCTCTGTCTGTGAAGGCCTTTATCTGTGCTCATAAGTGTTGATTTTATGTAATTACTAGCATAAAACATCATATGCTGCAAATTAAACACTAACAAATGAAATGAATATTCAGGGAATCCTTAGCAATTTGTGGTATTTTGTACAAGCTCAGTGCAGATGTTTAGGAGTTTCTCAGGAGTTCTTGACAAGTAATAGATGATTTTGTTTCAAATGTCTGGATTATGAATATATTTATGTGTTTTCATGCTAGGATAATGTTTGTGAATTTATCTTACCTGAATTATGATTATTAAATTAAATCCACACAAATTATCATAGTAAGTGAAATCAAAATGTGTCCTTTCCCCCCACCCCGTCCCCCATTTCTTACCCTAAAATTGAAGGCAGTGACTTAGATTCCTTCAGGAGTCCTTTACCCCCACCAGTTTGGCTTCCTGAATGTATAAGGTATATCTTAGGCACCAGACAAATGTATAAATTAGCTATCCTTCATAATTCCTTTGAAAATCACAGTATGAATATAAGGTTCCAGTGATCACTTAGGGGACAGACACTGACTTTTTCAACAGTGGAAAAGGTAATGCCTATCAGAAAACCACAAAGTGAAACCTTAGGAGCAAAGATTGAGTTAACCTTTGATTTTATTGGCAACTGCTGTAGTGTATTTGCTTGGCCTAGATCTGAGAGTTGGCCAGCAGCAGAAATAACCACAGTTAACCCTGAACTTACAGAGCATTCAGATAACATGGTGTGGTGGGTCTGCAGTGTGTCAGAATAAAACTGTGGGCACTCCACATTTTAATAAAGGGTGAAAACAGAATTATTTTCCCAAAGTAGTTAATTTGTATGACTCCTCTTTTCAGAAGTAGCTTCCAGTTGAGGACTAGAAAATAGGTTTTATTGTCTGTCTGCATCCTGTTGAGATAGAGTTCAAAGCAAAGCGTATAAAATCAGTGAGAGGTTTCTCTGCTGAAATGCTGTTTATTCTTTAGATGAAGTGAAAAGGTGTAAGAGAAATTGGAGAATATTTTGTGGGAGTCACAAAGAAACCAAGCCATGCCAGTCTTTAGCTTTTGCATGGTTTTCCCTTTTTTAATGTGAATAAATCTATTGCTAAACCGCTGTCTACAACTTCTCTCCTGAATCGTCTCTGCTTTAACTTGGATGAAATTCCAGTCAGTCACCTTCCTTTCCTGAATGCATGGTCACATCATAGGACTCTCCATTAAATAGTGTCTGCAGATAGAAATTTGATAATGGCACCTTAAAGATTATTGTCCCATGGCAGTAAATGAGTATTTGAGCCGTCTGCATCACGGGAAGTGTGATTAGGGCAAAAGTGCAAGAAGTTTTTTAAAGAAGGCAAAGCTTCAGTGAGGAATGGAGACTCTTAGCTGTCGGAAGGCATCTGATGTGCAACTGTGCAGCGAATTTAGAGCAGAGATTTGATCACATTTCCTTTAAAAGAAACGTCTTCTCTCTTTTTTAGGTATAGGAAAATCTCATGAGGAATTGGTCATCCTTAGACTGCAGAATGAGGTACTTAGCTGCTGTTTTGCTGTATTTGCTGCTCTCTGGACATGTATTGCCTCAGGCTGTTCATTCTCAGCTCGCCAAGGCATTGAAGCTCACAATTTCTTATGCTCCTTTTGAGGGCAAATGTATTTGATCTCTACTTCGTGCAGTGCACTGTTCTGGCCTTGTTTCATCATCATGACTTAAATCCTCTTCAGAATCCTTCAAAACCTCAAAGAGTCTTGACACAGCAGAACTTTTGCAGCTGAACTCCACTGTGCACCAGGAGCGTGTCCCTGGCTCTCCACCAGCAGTTCTCTCTTTTCCAGCCTGGGGAGGGCTGAAGAGCAGGCAGCTCCTGAGCTGTTCCTGAAGAGACCTCAAGGGTAAGTGCAGGAATTCCTGGAACCAAGTGGTAATTGTGGAATAAAACCCCGCAGTCAATAGACAGAGACGAGAGACTAATAGTCACGAAATCTGTGAGCTCATTTAGGTTTTGGCTCAACAAGAGCAGTAAATGGGAGCAGATGATAATCAGCTTGTGCACTGTTGGTGCAGAGGGTGATGAATGAACATTGCTGCTGTTCTGAGGAGCCCTGCCGAGGCAGCAGCAGCATTTGGCCAGCTTGGCTTTGATTTCATTACAAGTGTCAGGCGCTTGTGTCTAGACTGGTGCTTTGGCAGCTAATTGATCTCTAGCATTTGATATGCTAATTATTTCTTTCATAATGTGCTAATATGTGTACAGTGAAAAAAACCCACCTTTTAAATGCTACGAGGATCTCAGAGGCATATTTGGAACTGGAAAGTAAGAGCTGGAAATCTTGATTTATGTCAGTACAATATACAGATGACTGAAGGTTTGTAGTTGTGGGAATTCAGCTGGAAAATGAGAATGTTAAGACAGAAATTGTTTAGTCATACAGTGACTGTACCGGGCACGTAGCAAATGCCACATTGGGCTATCCTGCACAGCCCAAACAGAGAAAATTGGTGTGCATTAGGGAGTATACTCCTCTGTCCAACACACTTTTTTTGCTGCTGCTATATGGATGTTCTTTTCTCGTCAGTGATGTGGATGTCATAGATCTTATTATATTTCCTGAAGTAAGGGAAGCAAAAACAAATAGTAGAGAAGTTGAGTCACCTCCCAGGTCTCCTCCAGGGTAGTACCTCTGCATTAGGACTGCTTCTCCAGGCAACTGTTGCTTGCTGGCTCTCTGAATTCCTGCCATTTGACCATTCAAAAGCTGATGTTAATTGACTGTTTTCCATTCACTCTCAATTTTTTTTTGTCCTTTTCCTCTTTGGATTTGCTCCACCCTCTGGGTACTTTAAAATACAGTCTGATGAGTCTCAGTCACTACCCCTCTGAAGCTCTGGGTGGAATTTTAATTGTATGTGTTCTTCAGGCTGTGACAGAAAGGAGCCATCAGGGAGAGTTTTCATACACATTTTCTTTTGTCCGTCTCCACTCAGATATTCTGAAAAATACTTTTATTAAATACGTATTTGATGGGCTTGAAAGCTATCAAAGCAAGTCTGCTGAAAGATAACTGCTGAGGAGCCTTCCTAGGATCTAGGATAGAGCTGGAAGCACACATCATTAATGTAGGACAGAGCCAGAGGCAGAACCACGATCCTTACTGACCTTTGGAGGTCAGCCGTGTTTGGCAATTGAACAATTTAATTTCATTAAATATTTTTAAAAGAAAGCTGCTAGATTTTCTTCTATGCAGACAGCTTTTGCATAGACTAATAGTCTGTCCCAGTGCCACTGAGTAGGTAGTAATTAGATTACTAATATGTACTTAAAGTTTTAAATAGTAGGAAAGTGTCTGCTCTATGTTTGGCTCCAGTCTCTGGCAGCAGATTAGGTGAACACCTATCAAGTGTTGTAAGTGCATGGGCAGACTGTGCATTACTAGGACCAGATTCTATGTCTGCTGTAATAAGCTTATCTCTATGCTAAAAGCCCTAATCACCATCTTGTTGACAAGAGAGAACTTTAATTTTATTCACAGGGGTATAAGAAACTGATTTCTTAGCTCTGCAGACCAAACCAACCCAAATGAAACCACCCATTCGTTTTAGAGAGCTAAGAGAGTGAACTGACTGATGAAAAAAGTCAGTGGAGCTGTGGTTACTGAAGTCCAAAGCAGCAAATCAAAATGCTTTCTTGTATCAAGAGATGCTATGTGCAGTTAAATTCAACCAACAAATTCTGCAAGTGATGTGGAATCACGAAAGTGTTTTAGGCAAAGACAGATATATTTTTACTCTGAAATTTCATGTGTCATTCTTAGTTTCACTTTGAGCTTCTTCAGAACTGATATGAAGCTGGTGACCAAGGAGAGTTTCTCACCCTGATACAAGTGTAGGTGACAAAAGGATCTGGTCTCCCATCGATGACACACACTCCTTCTTGTTTCAAACATTTAAATTTCTTCACTAGCAAATCTGATTTTTGAGAGCAACAAGTATCTGATGTCCTGAATCTCTCTCCTTAGCTGGATTTCTTGAGGGAGTAGTTTTAATTGAAATTGAAATTGGCAAAATGTAATTTTACATTAAAAGCAGGACTCCTTAATAAATCTTATTTGTGGCCCCTTACTTCTGGTTCAGAAAATGATTTTCTGGATCCACTTGAACCCTGCAGCAATGGACTTGAGAAATAATGCCTGGAATAAATTGTGGACTTTTTCGTCTTTTAGCCCAAAGAATTCCATCTGGTTGAGACCATGTAGTTATACCATAACTGCCCCCTTGAGGCTTCATTGATGAGGCTAAAAACTTTGCCACTTTCATCTATGTGCATAATATATTACAAAAGCCATAGAAAGTAATGCTTTAATATGCTTGCAGCTTATTCAGACATAGTACCCAGAGGTGTTATTGATGCAGTTTTAACCAGGGACCTGCTTGGACTATTGAAATATACCTTAAATAAGAAAAGTAATAAAAAAATTTAAGTGATTTAAACAATTAAATGTAGTGACTTCACTATAAAGAAACTTAACTGCTTCAGAAATATCATGTGCAGCTAAATTGACTTTAAACAAAAGTGTGTTTGAATGTTGAGTTGAACTTATTTAGCCATGGTGGTGCCTCCTGCATTTTCTTTCTATAAATATCCTAGACATTTATGAGTGGGGATGTCCACCAAAAAAATCATGGCATAACCATTCTAAGCAGAACAATAGTCTCCATAAGATACAGCATCCACATGGAAGATTTGGTATTATAAATTTGGTATTATAAATTTTGTCCCATCAACGAGAAAAAGGAAACATATCTTTGAAGACTTCAGTTAGATGTGTCAAACTTACAATGCTAAAAACATGAAAACTGTAAAAATGACCTATGAATAAGCCAGAGGGGATGAGGAGAGTGGACAGATAACGGATACTGCATGGCACCAGTGAACGGTCAGGAAGAAAGAAATCACATGTAGAGCATGAATTCCAGGTAAGACTTGTGTGTAGAAGAGTTACCAAGTTAATGGAAGCATGAAGGGATACCAGCTAAACATGGAGAATTGTTCTCCAGAAAGCTCATGTGCAAATGTATGTCCCCTTAATATGCTGTGTAATGACCTTTAAATGCCAACACAGCCTATTAAAATGGCACCAGGTATCTCACACACTCACACCACTGTGCTCAGGTGCAAGGTGCTGTTTGTGATGCCAGGAACACCCCCTCATCAGCAGCTGGATTAATGGCACTCAGTGGATTAATTAGAGGCTGCTCTGCAGCGTGTGCAGAACGTTCTGACAGCTCAGTGCTGCACCTTGGATGCGTCAGCTTGGATTCTGCAAAGTGGAGTATCCCAAAATCGTTTTCTCATGTGTGATTTTTAAGTAGTGCTTGCATTTTTAAACCTCTCTCAACAAAAGCTTTCAGATACTCCAGGCTAGCTTCAGATAAATCAGGGACCTTTTCTCTAGCCCAGCTGAGCTTGGAGCTACCCTGCTTTTCTTAGGGATGTGTGTTTGGGTTCATTAAACATCTGCTGAGGAATGTATAGAATATACAGAGTTATTTTTAGAAGACTGGGGTACTTCTGAATGAATTGCACCAGGTAAAGAAACCAGGTTATGAACTCTCACTAAAAGACACGAGCCATGATTTTAGCTTGGGCACGAGGATTGCTGACTGGCCTTGGGAGGCAGCTCTGTCCCAGAGGGGGTGACTTAGGACATGCTAACTCAGGGACTCGTGCTCACCTGAGTGTTCCCTGGGTTTGAATGAGTGCAGTTCAGAGATAAATACACCTCCCATTTTTACACTGTCCCTCTGGACTTCAGTATCCCGTCTGGCCCTATCCATGATTTTCGAACAAATTGAAAATAAACACCTTCAATAATGAAAACTGTGGGAGAATAATGTTGATGTGAGTGTACACCTGCTAAGACTCTGAATTTTGAGCTGTGATATTTCCTCTCTGTTACTAAGTATCTCCCAAAATTTTCCCAACCTTCTAAGCCACAAAGAACGATGCTGTAGATAAAAGGTCTTGATGGCAGTTGCTTTTTAAGTGGTTCTTGCTGGGATAATCTACTTGTCATAATCTGGAGCCCTCTGGTTGCTGCTCAGCAATCCTTTTGTGTCCAATTCCACTTAGCACAAGGATCAATCCGTTTATTGAAGAGCCACAGAGCTGCAGTCAGCAATGGTGTTTTCATACAAAGTTTTACCTTTACTGCAGCTGGAGGGAAACTGTGGAGTAAATCTGATTTATAATGACCCTCATTCACGTGAGCACTCTGCCCCTGCTCCACAGCAGTGCTTCCACCTGTTCTCATTTGGTTTTACTGTGTCTTTGTAGATCCCAAGCATCAAGAGCTTGTATCAAATCTCTCCAGGGAAAAAAGAAAAAATCAGTTACCCATAACTAGTTCCACACTTGAACTTAACAGAAATATTACAACCTCTAACAATAGTTAGTGTTTCAATCATGAGAAGATGTTTCGTTTTCCCAGCAATTGGTTTCATCACTGTTGCATTAACTGCACCTCGTAGCTTGGTAAATGGAGAACAGGTCTGGTGACTGAGCCCAAAGCAGTGTTTAATAAAGCACAGTTCTGAGTGGGGCTTGCACAATGACAACTGAGACAGACAATATTTAAAAAATATTCCCTTTACTTTTCCTTTATTTTTAGAATATTATCTTCAGGGCCTTTCATTCATAAACAATGTTTTGTGCAAGCATGACATGACAACACTAAAAATTAAATGTGGATGCGAATTAGTAAATAGTATTTTGCAGGAAAAACAATATTTTTTATTTCTTCCTACATCGGGGATGAGATTCCAAAATCTCCTGGTTTTAAGAATTTCACTCATCTCTCCACAGCAGGGTGATGGGAGACCAAGCCAGGCCCATCTGTGACTTGTGGAACACTGCTGTGCCTGCTGCCTCTGACTTCCCAGCTCAAACAGCCACCTACTCTTTTACCACCGCTCCGGCTGAGCGTGGGCTCTGGCACGCTACCCAGCATCAGGATTTGAACTTACACTTTTGGATTTGTAGCATTTCCTTGAGCAGCTCTGACACTAAGCCTGTTATCAGATCAAACAGCAGAAAAGAAATTCCTTGGCTTATTTGGCCATGGTGGCTCAATGGCTCTGTACTGAATTATTTGCCACTGATGCAGACTGAAACAGAACCGTACATCAGCTCCTGTGTGCTGAATGACTTTGAGCCATAATTTTTGGAATTCACCCATAAAATCTGAGTGAAGTCATGTTACAAGCTAAGGTGATTCTCTCACTTTCACCCTTACAATTTTCACAGCCTATGAAATGTCACTGTACTCCCATAATCACAAATAAAAATTATTTTCGTGGATGATTAATAATTTCCAGAGTTAGGGGAAAAATGGATGGCTAAGGCCCTTAGCATTGTACAACCTGATTGGATTTTGATGTACAGACATCTAATTATTTTGAAATGTAAGGGCTCTGCTTTATCTTTGCTTATCTACTACCGACTGCTTATTGTTACTACTAACGTTTTGGATAGTTTTATGAGAGCTTAGATTTCTCAGATCCTCAGGTTTTTTTTCAATCATTTCATTTAGAAGAGCTTTAGCTTCATAAGAACTGCTGCGAAAATGATCTTTAGTTAAACCTGTGAAGTGCAAAAATCATCTGTCAAAGCAGATGTACAAGATTTCCACTGCTAATATCTCTTTGGCCTTTAATCCTATTTTTCTGGTTTGTGTGGGCACTGACAGTTAACTCAAGTTTCAATCAAACCTAGACAAATAGGATTTTTTCCTGCCCTACAGTCGGCTAGTCAGACAGCCAGTGATTTTTTTCACACTGTTCAGAGACTCATTAGACCTTTGTTCAGACTGGCTAAGGCACAGCAAGGATGTAGAACCTGCTCTTTCACAGTCCACAATATTTTTCACAGGCTGAAGATTAAGGATTTGTAGGCAAAAATTTTTCCATTTTATTTGAAAAGGAAAGCTGTGTAATTTGCAACTGCAAAATTTTGACATGCTTTAGAGAATGAGAACATTGAGGTGGGATCTGTTTCACCAATTAATTAGTTTAATGCCATTCAGTTAACAATACCTGAAATATTGCTAAGCACTTAAATGCAAAGGACTGAAAATTTTAACACTGCATTATTGCTATTCCAATGTATGTTTTCTAATGAATACTCACCAGTCTGCAAAGAAAGAAATTTAGTTGGTGACATCATTTCATGATGGCATACTGTGTAAAAGATACTGAAAAAACCAATTAAATGTAAAATTACCAGTGAATTTAGATATTAGATAATAAAAATATAGATGGGAATAGCATCATTACAATACTGAGTACTTGTATTTAATGTCAGTGGGGAGTTAGCTGAGTACTATAAAACACATAGAAAATGGCCAATCACTTCCCCAAAGGTCTTGTCATCTTAAATGATGAAAAGATAACAGATTAAACCAAAATGGGACTGGGCAAGTGGCAGGACGGGTAAGGTAAATCTGTTATGAGCATTAAAATCAAATAAAATTATTTAGATCTACCCCACTTAAAATATGATTGCAGCCTTGCCAAATAGAGTTAGTACAATGACAAGTAAATGCATTGTTGACAATTATAATCTAAAAATTTTTGGGCTGGTTAACTCTTGTCACACACAAGTATCTCTTAGTGCAAATAACCTTACCTGAGCCAGGGGATGAAATACCCTGCACGGGTCAAGAGTGGAGCTGCTCTTGAAGCCCAAATACTTCACAATCTCTTTGCTGGTGTAAATGAATGAATTCCCAGATTCAGTATCAAATCTGGCCCCAGGTGTTTCGTCTGAGGCATGGTGCAGCATCCTTAGCTAAAGTTATATAACTCTTTATTTTGTAATCTTCCTGTGTCAGTCTTCTTCCATCTGTGCACATTCTAGTTTCTTGCAAAAATTGCCTCCACAGACAATGACTTTTTTTTTCCCCTTGGCCTACCAGAACTTTATGGATCCTCTCCATGGATCATTACTTTGTCACACTCATTAGAACTTGAAATGAAACCTATTGAGGTGACTTAACATCATCTCAGAACACCTGGTGCTTTGGCACTTCACATGTCATGTGGGTCATGACATAATAGCATTTCTAATTGTCAGTCACAGAGTGAGACACGAAAATAGTGAGTGGAGAAGGGAAATCCCTGGTGGGAGGACTCAAGGTTATCACTCTGCTCCTGACAGAACTGAGAAACCAACTCACCCACATGAAAGGCTGGGCTGCTTCTATAGTCATGTTCTGTAATGGAAAGGCACAGAAAGGTGTTCTGCCTTTTGTCCTGGGTTTCTAATCTCTCATGTATTCTTTTCTCTCCTCCTTTGTCACAAGGTGGGTACATTACATTCTATTCTGTGGATTCTGGCTCTAAATCCAAGGGTGTATTTCTGTATTAAAAAATACAGTTAATGTAACCCCTGTCTGTGAGTGTGTGTGAGCTTCTTGCACACATGTGTGGAGATTTGAACGACTGGTACAAACATGTATTTGTGGTTTGTGGAAAGAAAAAAGACATTTCTAATACCACAGTGTGACAGTAATTGGTCAAGGGACACAATTTCCCAGCCAGCCACAGGCAAACTATTCACCTGCTACTGGGTTTTAAAGTTTGAAGAACTGGAAAGATTTCAAGGGACTGACATAATCTTATTGCCTCTAGAAAGCCCCCAAAGCAGCCTAAGCGTGGACTGTAATAATTATCCACACTGCACTATTTGGGGATATAACAGGAGGTACTTTATCCTGCTCCTGTGCCAAGCACCGAGACACCTGCACTGGAGTTTAATGGTTTCAGCTCCTGCTCTGAGAGCAAAAGTCCATGTGGGAAGTGGTGCTAATGGAGTCTGCAGAGAGGAAATGCCTCTCACGTGCTGCAGGAAGAAGTGCGATATTAGGTCTTTTCACAGTAGCATCTTACTCCTCAAAAACACCAGATCGAAGTGGACTTAAGAGTTTTGAAAAGAAACTCAAGCAAAAAATATCCAGAGCTGAACATGTAAAAGCATTTCATGCATTGCAGTGTATTTTATATGGATGCAGACTTTAGCCAAATTCTGTGATTTGTCTTGCTTTTGGAATTGGACAAAATTCACACAGTTTCAGGGAAATGTGCATTAATAACGAAGGAATAATGAAGGTGAAGCTCTCAGGGTTTGTGCTCCAACATAACGAACCAATTTCACTTCTCAGATGTCTTTCTAAGCCTGGCATTTTGGGCTAAGTGTCTGTAGAGCACAGGAAGGGAACAGGTCCTGCAGTGGCTGACCCGCTGTCTTGCTGGCTGGGTGTGCCAGGGTGCCAGGCAGCTTGTGTGGATTCCCACAAAGTCTCCTTTTCCTGTCCTTTGGTCACCAGCAGCACATGGGAATGCTGGAGGCAGTAAGCTCTCTTTTAAATACCTGATGCTGTTGGAAAGTTCCTGCAGTGAATCTGTGACAAAGTTTTCACAGTGAGTTTTGTTGTCCTTCTGCTAGGAGGAAGAACATCCAAACTAATGGTTCTAAGAAAAGTGATGTATCATTTCAATGATCTAGAGAAATCCTGAATTTATTCAGATCAATGGAAAAAAATCCTATTGGCTTGAAAGGGAATACATTTTTCATTTATGATTTTCATAGACCAGCCTAGGACATGGAAAGAAAAAAGGGAGAATGTCTCTTAACGATTGGTTTCTTCTAATATTCTATTTTATCCATAAAAACTATGTAAAATGGGAATATAAAGAACACCTAAAGTGTGTTGAACAAAATCCTCACGCTGCAATATTCCTGGATGCTGTGACTTTTAGCTTCTGTAGGCAAACCAGAGCTTCATATCTTTTCCTGTAACTGGTTAATTGCCTCTCTTCCTCCTAAATTTCCTGGTAGTAAGTAACATTTGCCAGATACCGAGTTTCTTGGAACATGCTTAAGAACTTTGGAGTTCAGTCAGATCCCCTGAATTCCAGACCTTCATCCTAAACACAAACCCTTAAATTGTTGAGAATCCCAATGCATTTTCCACAGACACTGAAGTTCTGGTGTTAGACACTACAGCTAGGCATCAAAGGTAGCAGCCTGCATGCAAGTGCTGCTTCCAAAGAGAATAAAGCCCTTTTGAAGGCAATAGAAACTGTCAAAGTTGAATTAAAAATTAAAAATCCATTCTTTGGGCTGCTGACACACTAGGCTGCCTGACAGCCACAGAGCCAGGAGTTTCAAAAACCTCTCAAATGCAACTGTAAGTTGCCTGTGCTCTCTGTGCTTCCCCCTCTACCCCAATCAACTTTTATCCAACAGTGAAATATCATCACGGTGCCTATGAACTGATCATCTTGGTCATAAGGAAAAAAGCCCATCCTTTTTAAAACATCTTGAGTGATCAAGTATTCAGCTAGCTTATGCTTTAGCATGTGATGTATTGATGTAAAAATGATAAACTTTCCCGGAATTTTAATGATTTATTATTTATGATAATGTATTGCTGCATGCCAGTCTCTCAAAATGAAGATTTATACAGCCTTCAACATGAAAAAACACTGCCTACAGTCACAAGAAGTGTTTCAATAAATTATTACATGCGTTAAATTTAGATCTTAGAATCTGCAGGCAGGGTAAAGTGGGGTAATTCCTGTTGTTTGGGTTCACAGAGTCATAGAATCATAGAATATCCTGAGTTGGAAAGGACCCACAGGGATCATTGAAATCCAGCTCCTGGCCCTGCACAGGAGAGCCCTTACAATCCCCTGCAATCCCACCCTGTGCCTGACAGCATTGTCCAAATGCTTCTTGAGCTCTGTCAGGCTGTGCTGTGGCCATTGCCCTGGGGAGCCTGTTCAGTACCCAAATACCCTCTGAGTGAATTTTTTTTCCTTAATATCCAGCCTAAACCCCCCCTGACACACCTCCAGCCATTCCCTCGGGTCCTGTCCCTGATCACAGAGAGCAGAGATTGGAGCCTCTCCTCCAGACCCCCATCCTCGTGGCCTCCCTTGGACACTCTCTATTAGTTTAATGTCTTTTTTCTATTGTGGTGCCCAAAAATGCACACAGGACTCGAGGTGAGGCTGCACCAGCGCAGAGCAGAGCAGGGCAATCACCTCCTTTTTATTCTGAAAGCACTGAAGTACCATAGCAAAATATTAAGGATGTGAGGAAGCACAATGGATAACAGCTGTCTTTCCCCATGTCCTCCACATTTACACCCCACTGTGTGATAACTGACATTCCCGAGTGTCTTTGTTGGGATTCTTTCCTGTTTTACTGACCTCTCCTGTCAAGAAGAAACAGTAGAGTAATAAAGGACAATACTTTTGTTGTCATGAGCAATTTACCATCCTATACCTTACAGAACTCTGGAAGTCAGGTGTTTATTGCTTGCTGCTGCTTGTATTATTCCTCAGCTTGTCTGAATAAGAGATCATGACAAAAATCTATCTATAATTAAGCAAAACCTTCAAGCTATGCACTGCTTGAATTTAAAAGGATGCAATGCCTTCATCACAGTCGTGCATTCCGTCAAAACCTGTTTGGGAACGGCTCTGAATTGTAAAGTGGGCCCTAAAATCAAGATCAGGAGTTTGAAGTTTATTTTGAAGTAACACGAAGTTATTCGCACAGGGTGCCATCATAATTCATATTACAGAGGGTAGAATAAAGCTGTATAAAAGCAATTGACTACTGTTGTCCTACAGGCTAAAGCCGACATTTTACAATTATTTTGTTACTTTTTTCATACCGCTTCACATGAAATTTGGGAGAAATGAGCTGTAATGCAATACAGATGGGACTGATTAATCTTACGTGTAGAGCAATAATTCTGGTACATTATTCTGCAGAAGCTTTAATATTTCCTTGACTTACGTGGACTGCAAAGACCCTGTGTTGACAGGTGACGTGTTCCTGGTGCGCTTTCCTCACTGCAGCACCCAGAATTTTAATCAGCCAAGTGATGAAGCAACGATATGCTGTTGGTTTTGATGGGAGTTAAATGTCTACCCAGGCATTAGTCAGAGCCCCTGCGCTTGAGTGGGTACGTTTTCATTCACCCAGGGAGCAGCACAATCTCCCGAGACCCGGTTTCCAGACAAAGGGAGTTCAGACAGAAATCGGAGCTCCTGGTTGCATTTTGAACTCTGCCTGCCCCCGGTGTTCTCTCCCCTTGAATAAGCAATAGGAGCTGCATCTCAGTTGTCTGGCTGAAGAGTGGCTGCAGTTGCCTTTGGCTCGTGTGACTTTAAACTGGATATTGCTGGAAGACTTGAACAAATAAAGTGGACTTCATGAAACAATCAGATTTAACTGTCCCTGTGGTACACACTCCTGAAATCTTGTTCATTCTGTTACAAAGCAATTCTCATACTGACTGAAAATGAAGCTAAAACTATTTTCAATTACATATTCTTTATTAATTTTTATTCATTAGTATTAAAAAATTTATGTATTCCATAATAGGAGCTACTCACCCTATGGTAAAATGTCTTTCATCTCCATATATATATAAACTTTCTAAAAATCTGAAGTTCTGCTCAAAGATTTGGGAGTCCTAAGAGCAGCCTCTGCTGATGCATAAGGAAATTGTTTCTCTATTTTTCCAATGGAGGTAACAGTTTCTATTGCATATCCACAAGAAGTTTGCAAGAACTGTTGGGTGTTTGTATGTCACTTGGCAAACATAAAAGCCTTCACGGATTATAAATTTCAAGTGACTCAAATAAATAAGGAGATCTGCATTAAAAATATTGGATGCCACAAACAATATACCTAAACAACAATGCTCTTATGGTCCAACAATACAATTATCGTACTCTAAGGAGTAAGATGTCCCTGCTCCTTTCCCCTCCGTCATAAATACGAACACTGATGTACAGCTCGAACCGTTCTCGTTTTTCTGACGGCATTACCTTTTAGCTCAAAGAGCTGGTCCAGGCCGGCCGTATCCCGTCAGCAGCAGTGTGGGCAGCGAGTCGAAGGGACGGGATAATCCCTTTGCTCGGCGCTGCCTGGACCACCTCGAGATGCCGGGTCCGGTTCTGACCCGCTCAATACCGGACAGACACAAGCAGGAGCAGAGAGCATGGAGGGGGATGGAGCGGGGCTCCTCACGGCGGAGCGTGGTGCGCGGACAAGGGACAAGGGGTGTCAGCAGACACAGGGGAGGGTCAGGCCGGG
>VWZW01007179.1:979173-1097553 GCA_013397115.1 Edolisoma coerulescens | reverse complement strand
CGCTCCGCTCGCCAGCCGGGATGCTGCTCGTGGCCGCCGGGCTCCTGCTCGCCGTAGCTGCGGGCGGGCGGGGGTCGCCGGCCGGGGAGCAGGAGAGCCCGCCGGGCAGCCGCTTCGTGTGCACCTCGCTGCCGCTGGACGCCGCCGGCGCGGGCTGCCCGCTGCCCCCCGTGCCCATGCAGGGCGGCGCGCTGCCCCCCGAGGAGGAGCTCAAAGCCACGGTGCTGCAGCTGCGGGAGACCGTCCTGCAGCAGAAGGAGACCATCGGGAGCCAGCGGGAGGCCATCCGGGAGCTCACCGGGAAGCTGAGCCGCTGCGAGGGCGCCGACGGCAAGTCCGCCGCGGGGGCGTGGAAGAACGAGGTGGGCAAGGGCAAGGACACGATGGGCGACCTGCCGCGGGACCCGGCGCAGGTCATCGACCAGCTGAGCCGCACCATGCAGACCCTGAAGGACAGGCTGGAGAGCCTGGAGGTAGGGCCGGGCAGCGGAGCCGCTTCACGTCTAGCGGGCACTTCGGGCACGAGTAGTGCCCGAAATCCTTATGGAGATAGAGCCAAACTGGCCTGGCCACGGGGACGAGCGGCTCGGTTGGCCTGTCATGTTCTCTTGGTTATTTATCTCCTCTCTTTAATGGTAAAAACCCTCAGGGGCTGCTCTTGAATGTGTTCTCCCACTGCGTGGGGGAAGATTATGGTTTCCTTGCTTGTCACCAGCTTAGTTTCTGTGTTAATAATGTGTAAATCTCTCTTTCTGGGGATGTGACTTCATGTGGTTTGAGGTACAAAGCTGACGTCTTGGGCAGTAAGACCTCGGCATATGGTGCTGAACAGACCAGTGGTAATGAGGAGATTGTGCTGGGCAGATGGTGCAGATAAGATGATGTACTTAGGGCTGACATAGAATAAAAAGAACCCGACTCTGTGCACCTCTGAACAGAACGGGGATTTGCTCCAAACCCACCGATAAGTGATTTCCGTGAGCCTTTGGACAATGCCCATGTTTTGAGAGCTGCTCGTGGAAATGTTTTGTAGAGAGGATTCTCACAGGATTCGTGCTGATTTTGTTTTGCTTTTCACACCCCGAAAGCCTCACATGTGCCGTCCTGCTGTCCTGCGGTCAGTGCTGATGTAAGGGTGGCGAGTAACTTCCGAAAGGGCTGCTCTGTGAGCGCTGCTTTGCAAGGGCAGCTCTGAATGAGATGCTAGTGTTACATCCTTTTGTTACTATTGCTGTCTTCCTAAAGCATTCCTTTTAGGGCTGTGGAAGAGAAACTCCACTAGAATAACGTGGTAGGTGGAAACGTTATTTTGTTAGTATCTTTGAAGATACCAGTGTTATTTAACAGTGTGAGGTACCTTTTTTTTTCCAGTTTGAATAACAATACTTACACTAGTTAATACTTACAGTTGATCTAAAGAACACCTGACTTTGGTAAATCTGCTTTCAAAGTAGCTTAATTTTTAATCTAAAATGAAGTGATAGTTTTTCTGTTTTACTTACATTGGCCATGTCACTAACAGTAAGTAAAGCAAAAAGTGACTGATGTGCCACATGCGTATTAACAGGAGTGCATCGGACCTGCTCCCTACATTGATTTTATTGAACTTAAATGTTTGAAAACTCCTTCATATAAAGCGTTGGAAGCCTCTAACAGAAGTGCCCTTTTGTTTCAGGAGCTGTTTAGCTACAGTGCTGATAAAAGCACTGAGCATGACAAGTGCTAAAAAGCAGTACCTCTTCTGTACTTGCTGGAGCACTCCATGCTCTTACTTTCCTCCTTTGAATCGGGAGCATCTCTGCATTTCACAGTTTCTGTTTCAGAAGTGACAGGTTTTTTTTTTTCTTTTCTCCTGCTTTGCCCTAAAGCACCAGCTCCGAGCCAACGTGTCCTATGCAGCCCTGCCCGGTGACCTGCGGGAGATGCTTCAGCGGAGGCTCGGGGACCTGGAGCGCCAACTCCTGAGCAAAGTGGCCGAGCTGGAGGATGAGAAATCTCTGCTTCACAACGAGACCTCAGCCCACCGGCAGAAGACAGAGACAGCCTTGAATGCATTGCTAGAAAGAGTGTCTGAATTAGAGAAAGGTAATTGCTCAGACTCTAAACGCTTCCCCCATGCTGATTAATTTTGTTTGCTCCTTCCTTCCAGTGCAATACACTAAATGTGAGCCTTGAGGGAAAGACATTAAGGTACTGGACTAAATAGTAGGTGACAGTGCAAATACTTGGATTCTCCTTTTTCTTTTATCACAGGCTTCTTGCTTGACAGGCAGTTGCCTGGCTTTGGCTTCCTGTCTCTTAATTTGGCATGTGTGGGTGGCTAGGATGAAACTCTTAGTGTTTGTGGGATGGAAAGATCTATAAGGAGGCAAGTGGAGATAGGAATAAGTATGGCATGGGTGTAAATAGCTACATAATGTCAAGCACACATCTAAGTAGGACTGCCTTTATTTGGACTGAGAGTCATATGGGCTAAATTTAATTAGCACAACTACCTTTGATGTAATGAATGGCATTTTTTGCCACCTTTGTTTCCTGCTGCTTTGGAAGTATTGATGGAAGTATTGATATTCCTTTTGTTGCTGGTTATGACTTTGGGTAACTGCGGGTGCTTGGATTGTGCCCTATTCTAAGGTTACAGCCTTCAGGGTTTACAGTAGATTACACATGGTCCACTGGGGGACACTCTCCTAGTCCTAGTCATTCATTCTGATTCTTGGCTTAATTATTACTGAGATCTCTCTGCTTGAGTAGAGTCTGTTTATTTGAATTACAAATGTCTGTGGGAGTGGCCTAATGCACAGAACTCTTTCTGTATTGACTGCATACAGGTACAGGGTGGACTGTGTAGGGCTGGAGTGGCAGTAAATATCACTGACCAATCCTTAAATGATTTTCCAAGGTGAATAACTCTCTGCTTAAAAGCAGCTTAATGGACATGCCTTCCAAATGGTACAAACGTGCATATCTCATGGATTTAGAAATGCAGCCTAATGGACCCATTTGTGTAATTCTGTATCTATTCTTCTTTCATCTAAAAAGTGTGAAGGAGGGGAAAAGGGAAGGAGGAAGATGATCTTCTACTGGCTCTGTCTTTTAGTATTTCCCAAGAGCCAAGATAAAGCCTAAACTACCACTAAAGTTATGGAGAATTAGTGGCCTGTTAATGTCTTATGTGCCAACTGTAGATAGTCCTTATCTCTGAAAGATGTGACTCATATCAGAAAGAGAGAGTGGTGGGAGAACAAGAATGTGTAATTCAGTTAGGCTAAAAATAACCTGTTCCCACCTTTATTTTTTTTGTGTGGGGAGTGAGGGCTGTCTTAAGTCTCCAGGGAAGTGAAGAATTTGGGACAGGAACCAAGATACAGTCTTCCTTTTAGTTGTGCAATTTGCTCTGTATTACTGTACAGCTAAACTTGTTCCTCTGTCAAATCAAAGTGAGGGTAATAATGATCTAAGAACTTACTTTTTTGTGTATTAAATACAGACAATATTTGATCTGACCTCATTTGAAAGTAGTATTTCTACTGTGCTTTTATTTAAAATGCAGTATTGTTTAGCATTTCTTCCCCACAACTACCTAGAGTCTCAGAAGCTCCTCATTGTCCTGAGACTAAATAGAGGGAAAAACTTACCTCATGAGGTGAACTTGGGATTTGATCTGTAGTTGTGACAGCTGTTTGAGTTACCAGTGGGGCAGAAGGGTTTAAAACTTGTGCACCTGTTGTGGTCCCCAAAGTTTTCTGTTAATTCCTTCACTGCTTGTCTGCATTGACAGCAGGACTTGATGCAGTAGAAAGAGCAGGAGGCAGAATCCTGCAAACAGTAGTGCCTGGGCTTCAATGTGATTCCTAGCTTTGCTGGAGGTACAAACAGATCATTTACAATGTCTAAACCTATTTTCTCTGTCTCTGAAAGGGAATAACAGTATTTCTTGCCCATCTAGCCCAAAAATAATTGCTCTTTTAATGGGGTATATTTCTGTTTTTTCTATGTGAGATTGGTTGTAGCAGCCTAATGGACGCTGTTCAGTGTCAGCCCTAAGACCCTGGTTTTTTATTTGCTTAGAATTTAGACCATTTCTGATCTCTGAGTTCCTCAAGACAGATTCAAGAGAAAGAGAAGCTTTTTCTTCTCCCACCCCCTCATTCTGTGAAAAAATGCAGCCAAAACACTTCAGTTGCTTCTGAGAATGGGAACTGAGAGAATGCCAATGGTTTAAAAAATACATATGAGAATTGTGGCAACCTTTTGTGACAACAGCTTTTCATTTGGACTGGAGTGTGAAGTTTGGCAAGGGAATTGAATTTGTTTCAGGAATATAAGCAAAGGAAATGAGTGAGACTAAAAAGAACAGGCTGCTGAAAAGTTGATGATGACATTACTACAGACCTGTGGGGTTCTTTTTTGTGGCACAATGTGGGATTTATTTCTTAATACTTAATTCTAGAAAATACTTATGAGCATCTATATCAACTGTATGACACAGTATTGCAGCTTCAGAAAGTTTTGGTCTTAAGGGGTCTCAATTTTGTAAGCATGTCTCAGAATATCTCACTGGTTTTTATCACTTCTTTTAGAAAAAGCTAAATAACAATTTCTGCTTTTATATTAAATCAAGTGTCCAATCTTCCCATAGTTCATAGCTTGATATTGCATTTTTAATTCAGATCACTTTGAACCGTTCAGATCTTGTCCTGTTTGGTTGATGGGACAGAAATCAGTTCTATTGACTGTAGATGCTTTCTGGACTATGTCAGTGTAGTCTTATTTCAGATTTACTGCTCAAAATGTGAGTGTTAATCTGTTTCTTAGCCTGAGATCTTACCACAAGGATGCTGCTTGTGTAGCAGGAGTATTGAAAGAAGTGCTGGTTGTGAAGCACTGTGGTGCTTTAATAATGAGCATAGCAGAGAATACATTTTACTGACAGTAAATATCTTTTAAACCATGAATTGTTTGAAATAAGCAGGCCTCCAGCCATGAACTAGGCAATGAAGAAGATGTTCTGCCATCTCTTCTTTGCTCTAAATGAGCAGAAATAAACTAAATAATTATCACAATGTGGATAAAAACTATTTGTGTTTTTATGTGCAGCAAAATCAACATTCATTAAATACTACTTCAATATACTTTTTTTTTTTTGTACCTCTTGAAAGTGATTCACACCAAAGATTCTCAATATCAATTATGTCTTAGCCTGAATTACCAATACATTGTTTTGCTTAATGTTAAAGGTTTTTCTTGCTCCATGCAATTGCAGGTAACAGTGCATTTAAGTCACCTGATGAATTCAAAGTCTCCCTTCCTCTTCGCACAAACTACCTGTATGGGAAGATCAAGAAGACCCTGCCAGAGCTCTATGCTTTTACTGTGTGCTTGTGGCTGAGGTCCAGTGCTTCTCCTGGAATTGGCACTCCGTTCTCTTACGCTGTTCCTGGGCAAGCCAATGAAATTGTCCTCATAGAATGGGGCAATAATCCAATTGAACTGCTAATTAATGATAAGGTGAGGCTTGATGAACTCTTTGTTGTCGACATAACCAGAACAAGGCGTGAGCCTTTGTCACCTTTGCACTGACTCCTTCCTTCCCTCTGAGAGCAGCCTTTGGGGTGGTGCTGTGCTTGTCTGCTGTCCACTTGCTGACTACAAATTGCTTTTATGAGCAAAGCACTTGAAACAGATGTGAAATGGTACAGATACTTGTGTGTTGAGACAAAGCAGCTTGACATGAGATGTGCACACACTTGTGTGTTGTCTGAAGTTACAAGCAGGTCTTGGCTTCTTGGGGTTTGGTTTTTTTTGTTGTATAAAACACAAGCAATATTTGAAGCCACACTGTTGCAAGACCTCTGAGATCTAAGCCAGCTGCAGTTATTTCTGTCTTTCTAATTTACAAATGTTAAATGAATTTTGCAGAAGACAGAGAGCAAAAGGCTCTCCACATAATGGTCTGGTTTTGTTATGCTTGGTGATTGAACACCAGTTTAAATACAATTTTTCTGACTTTAGATACAACTACTTCATACCACTGATGGTTTCTGACAAGCCTCAGAAAGAAGCTTCAAGAAAACAAGACCCATTGAAACTTGTCATTAAACCAGTATTTAAATGCTTCCTTTCTCCCCACCTTCAGTTAGGTCTCCTGGTAACTCACTGCTCTCTGAGGGATCAGGTGTTTACCTACACAGCTCAGGTGGTTCATCATGTGGCTGATTATGGACTTCTAACAGTCCTATCATCCTCCCAGATCAATAACCAATTATTTTTAATGGTTTGTGGAAGAGAAGCAAACTTGAATCTGCTGATCTTTAGCAATAACTTTTTTCCCCTTCAATATTATGTCTGTAATATCAATATTCTGTGAGGCTTTTATTTCTTCCACATCACAGCTGCTCCATAGCCCACTGCATTTGTGTCTTAATGTTGACCTCAGTAAGTTTTCAGATCAAATTCCTAAAGGAGCTTAATTTCTCCTTATTGCAAGGCCTATGGAACAGTTCCCACAAGTTTTCCTGGTAGCAGACAAATCCATTTGTCAAAGTTGTTGCTACAAATGGTGCTGGCAAGCCCCAGATCTTAAGAGGAACTTAATGTGAGCACTGGATGGAAAGTTATGACTAAGCACTGAGATTTCAACAACAAATGGCACAGATTAATATGCAGGATGGGGGTTGGTCTCTTCTCCCAAGTAACAGGCAATGGGAAAAGAGGAAATGGCCACAAGTTATGCCAGGGGAAGTTTGAATTGGATATGAGGAGAAATTTCTTCACTGAGAGGGTTGTCAAGCACTGGGACAGGCTGCCCAGGGCAGTGGTGGAGTCACCATCCCTGCAGGTATTTAAAAGAGGTGTAGAGGTGGCAGTTGGGGACGTGGGTTAGTGATGGCTTTGGCAGTGCTGGGTTAATGGTTGCACTTGGTGATCTTGGAGGGATTTTCCACCCTAAATCATTTTATGGTTCTGTGGAATCCTACAAAGCAGGATATGGACTAACTCCTGCCTCTAATGTTTTTGCTTTTGAGGACAGAGTAAATACTGCCCCTCTTTACATGTTGGGCTTGAACTGCTGGGTTTGGATTGACAGATGCATTATTCTGTTTTTTGTAGGTAGCTCAGCTGCCTCTCTTCATCAGTGATGGAAAATGGCATCATATCTGCATCACATGGACAACCAGAGATGGAATGTGGGAAGCTTTTCAGGATGGAGAGAAGCTTGGCACTGGGGAGAATCTTGCTCCTTGGCATCCAATTAAACCTGGAGGTGTCTTGATCCTGGGTCAGGAACAGGTGAGTGAATGACAGGGTGTTCCAGGGTTTAAAGAAAAATAAAATCAAAACTCCCCAAACAAACAAGAGCTGTGAGAATTTCTCTGTTAAACCCTTGGTCCTGTTGTATACACACTATCAGAAAGACTGAAACAAGGCAACAAATACGTAATGCAATCACACATTGGTATATTTGTTTCATTTATTGAATATTCAGAATATTCATGTTGTTGTTAATTCCTTTTAGAATATTGAAAAAAACCCCAAAGGATTTTGAAGCTTTCCTTTCTAGTTAGCATCTCACAAGTAATTGCCTGTATGAGCTGTGTGGCTCTTGGCTTCACATTTTTTCTCTACCTGTATTATACATTTACTAAAAAAGTAAGTATTGTACCAAGTAGCAGGAAATAGCCTTTCTTCAGGATTCCCAGATTCACAGTGGAGCCATGAAAAATTAGTTTTGTCTTGATATTGATTTTAGCAGATACTTATCTGTGACATAAATGACAGAATGGCAAGTTCAGTACCCTAATACTGCAGCTCACTGCTGAGTGTCTGGCAGGCTTCC
Organism: Edolisoma coerulescens; assembly: GCA_013397115.1. Taxonomy (NCBI): domain Eukaryota; kingdom Metazoa; phylum Chordata; class Aves; order Passeriformes; family Campephagidae; genus Edolisoma; species Edolisoma coerulescens. The sequence continues at coordinate 1,089,713 of VWZW01007179.1, read as the reverse complement.
TTTATCTCTGTCGTGCCATTTGCCTGCACTGTACTGGGTTCTGTCCTGTGCTATCAGTTCCATGTCAGTGTGAGCACCAAAAATGAGTGATTTCTGTCCTTGGGTAGTGAGTGGAGCAAGCAAACACTTCTCAGCTTGTGCAGTGGCAGTTTGAATCACTCACTTGTTACAACCAGACAAAGCCTGAGTACTTAGACCCAAAGATCAGATCTCACAGGCCCTGCAGACAGCTGGGCAAGGGCTGCAGTTATGGATTAATCTATAGCCATAAAGCTTTCAGGGTAACCTCACACATCCATGCAGCTCTTGCAGGAGCTGTCCTGTGCTAAGCTTGCAAAGTGGCTCTTAAATTAGCCTCAAAATTTAAAGCTGCCTTCCTGCTCTGCTGCTCGAGGGCGAGGTGGTTGTGCACAGCCTTTTGGTGGTGTTTTACAGTCACCAGTTTGCCTTCAGTTGTTTTGACACAATTCAGGTTGGAGCTTGTTACTGTTCCACAGAACCCCTTGTTCAATGTAGCCCTTCTGAAAACCTGAATTTGTTCATCCCTGTGACCTAACTCTGCACCTCTCTCTAGCAGTGGGGCTGGGTGGGGAGGGACTTCAAGTTTGAAGAAGAAATTGCCAGAGTAACCTTCTCATCTAATCTTAACTCTCGTGTGCCTAAAGGACACAGTAGGAGGAAGATTTGATGCAACTCAAGCCTTCGTTGGGGAGATGAGCCAGTTCAATATATGGGACAGGGTCTTAAAAGCTGAAGACATCATGAATATTGCCAACTGCTCCATCAACATGCCTGGCAATGTCATCCCCTGGGTCGACAACAACGTGGATGTGTTTGGAGGTGCTACTAAATGGCCTGTGGAGACATGTGAGGAGCGTCTGCTTGACTTGTAGCTGTGATCACTTCCCATCCAAGTGCCCCCTTTAGCTGGACAATCTTCTGTGCAATCTAAAGCACTTCTTTTTCTCCTTGCCCTTCCCCAGTCTTAACTTCTTGAAAGAATAATAAAAAAAAAATTGAGTAAACTGCCTCAGTGCAAAGATAGCTGCTAGTTTGGGGCTTTGAGCCTGACTGTGAAAGGAGCACTTCTTGGCTAGAGCAGCCCTTGCTTTCCTATGGCCTGATCCAAAAATATGCTTTGGCCTGCAGCAGCCTTTTGGTTGGGCCTGAGCTTAGACCATCAATTCTGCAGGGAGGGAGAAGAGCTGTGCACACTTCACTCTCCTGTTCCTGACAATGTGCAGTGCTGACAGCCCTGGGATTAACAGGCTCAATGTGAACCCTTCCTTCCAGTCTACTGTCTCCCCTTCGAATTGAAGCCATTCTTTTTTAGCCCTTTTTAAAAAAAAAAAAAAATCACTTAATCCTTACACTGCAGTGGTTATGGTGCAACTATGGGTAGAGCAGAACAGCCACTGTCTGAGTGCAAGGCTTTTGCTTTTTAATTTGCAGATTAGAATTCCTTATTTTATGACAAACAGGTGATGTATTTGAGACACATTGTACCAGTTCAATTTGAAGAAAGGGCTGTTTAATCAGCACAGCTCCACTGAAGCAGAGGTGCTTCAGGTGAGGTTCTGTCCCAAAGCCTGTCCTTTGCTAGCCAGGACCCCAGCAGAGGTGGGTGGATGAAAGATTGTACCTGTATTTTCTGTAGGCTGAATGTACTGAATTCCTAGTGACCTGGCTTGTAAACTTTTCTCTATTGTTTCTCTTGCTTCAGTCAATGTCTTTATTTTTTTTTAAATATACAAGCTGTGATTAAGTGAATTTCCATTTTGTTTTGCTTTGAAAGGCCTTTTTATGAGCAAGTGCCAAAGTTCAGTTTCTGCTTGCTGAGAATTGCTATCTATTTTTCCAGCATAAAAGTCTTCTGCACTGGTTTATATGTTATTATAATGGTCCTATGTAATATGAAAATGTGCTGCTTCTTCAATTCTTGTTGACTGTCTCTTCTGAAAGCACTGGGCTGACTACTATATTTTTTTATCATTTTCTCTCAATATTTTGCAAACAATGTTGCTGTTTCCTTGGCATTGATGTGACTACTTGGTTTGTGGCTCGCAGATAGCAAATGCACTGTACTGGGAAAGAGTTAATACTTTTGTTATTTAAAAGAAAAAGGATTTAAAGGGGGGGAGGGGGAATTTATAAAGCTAAATATCATATTTTATTTTTCATATGTTTGAATTGTAAGAATAATATGGTGACAGTCCCATTTGTAGGGTAAAGTTACATATTTCCATGAATATGTAGTATGCTGTTCTTAAAAGAAAATTCTTATAATGAACTTTTAATTAAAATGCACTGTAAAACGAGTCTCTTAATTCTTTTATACTCACACAAGACACTGAATATTCTCTTTCATGGCTTCTATGAATTCAACTGCTGTCTCTCTAGACTGTAGAAGTACAGTCTTGTAAGAAATTTTCTTTTTAAAATAAATGCCTTCAATCACAATCTTCAAGCACAGGGGGCTCAGGTGTGTGGAGTGGAGAAGGGTCTGTGCCTTTGGAGCTGCAGCTGGGCTCTGCCTCCTGCTGCTGCCCTCTGCTCTCTGCCCTGGGACACAGGCTGTGGGTTTGTACTTAACTTGGTGCTTTTGAGAAACTGGGAATGTCCCTTCTGGGTGGAAGTAGGAAACCTGAATGTCCCAAACCAGTGGGGACAGAGCTGCTCACCTCTGAAGTGGCTGAAGGAAACCTGAGTGTCCCAAACCAGTGTGGACAGAGCTGCTCACCTCTGGGGTGGCTGAAGGAAACCTGAGTGTCCCAAACCAGTGTGGACAGAGCTGCTCACTGCTGCGGTGGCCAAAGTGTGGGAGCAGAGGCACCAGGCTGGTGCAGGCTCTAAGGGCTGTGCCCGTGGGTCTGGCAGCAAACCTGTGATCTCCTTGAGGAGCCAACAAGCTGCAGGTGCTGCCTGGAAGGGAACAACCAGCTGGGGCACAAATGGTTATCCAGCTCTGCCACCTTCCTCTGACCGTGGAGAGTTCGAGGTTTCTCTGAAACATTTGACAGCTTTATTTCAAGTGTTCTCCTTCTGATTGGCTTTAAAATGCCCACACGCTGCACCCCCAACCTCCAGCAGTACTTTCCCTGCCCTAAGGAAAAAACAAACCACACAACTTACTTCATATCAAAAGAATCTCTGTTGTGTGGTGAGGAAAAGCAAAATTCTCATCTCTCATGGGCTGGTGTGCAGAAGAGGCATCAGCCCTCCAATCAATCCACCTTTATTTAGCAGCTTTTTTCAAGATAAGCTGGAGGAGCTCAATTTCGAAGTTCTACATATTTCACTCTGTTCTTAAAAGGTGCAACAGTGAAATTGTCTTGGACCCTTTGCTGAATGTCCTGGAGGACGTGGGGGTGGTGGGGTCTGACCGTGTTAAACACCAGCTCAGTGTTTGAGTTCAGTGCTTGGTCGAGGGAAGAAGAGGCTCTTTAGCTTCTATTGGCCATGTTGATCTTTATTCAGAGAGTTATTTAAACACACTCACAGCCTTTGGCAATTAGCATCTGATTACAAACCCCCACCTGCATGGGGGGGTGTTAATGATGGGGGCTGTACTTTGTACTGGGCACAGGGAGAGCGCTGGGCTGGGGCTGGCTGCTTTCTTCCTCACGTTCTGCTCAGGCTGCATGAAGGAGGAAAATAACAGAACTTCTCTTCAAGGTGGACGTGATACATAAAAAATTGTTTTTTCTAAGGTATGTCAAGGTGCTCAGGTGAAAGGTGGTTTGGGGACGTTCATCCTTTAGCAAACTGACCTAGAAGTGGGATGGTTCTTCTAAAGATTAACAACTTAGCCCTCGGGTGTTGGGTTGGGTTGGGTTGGTTTTTACTCATTAAATGGTAGGGATTTTGGAGGAGGGTTTTGGTTTGTTGAGTTTTTTTTAGACACTGAATCTTTAGTAAAAGCCAAAGCTAAGGTGTATATATTCCACTGAAAAACGTTTCTTTCATTGTTTTTTTATATATATATATATATAGATACACACACACATATTATTCTTTCTCGTGTGTGGTAGTACCTTTTCATTCAGAAGAAAAGATGTGTTGATTTCTGTACCTTTATCTTGGGAGTGAAAAGCTCTGGCTGTGACTCTGCTGCTCTGCATCCTGGGAGTCACATGTTTTATATGAATATATAAGCAGATGGCAAAACAGGAGTAAATATTACCCCATTCCAGCATCTGTATTGTTTATGGAGTGTGGAAGTGACAGCACAACCTGCAGCTCCCGAACTGCTCTGAATTCTCAGAAGTAATAACTTATGGAAAGCTGAGTGACAGCACTTGGAACGTGCAGTAATGCAGATTTCTAGAAAATGTGTTTTGGTTTAAAACGAGGCAGAGCTGGGGCTCCTGAAGGCAATGTCAGTGATCCCAACAAGCCAGCAGCCTGGGAACTGGGCAGGTCTGCAGGAGCCTGCTTGGCTGTGAATGCTCTTCAGTCTCTGTACATCCTTGGTTCGCTGGCTGACAACAAATGGAGCATTTGGTGTGTTTGAATCCAGGTTACATTTCTTCAAAGATGAGTTTTTTGACTAGCTGGCTGGCCACTAGAAGATCTAGGTCATCTCAGGTGTTTGGTGTTAGATTGAAGGCTCCAGCTACGCACTTGCTGTCTGTAGGGGAGCGGAGGAGGATCACCTCTGCCTCTGGGATCCCCTGTGCAGGGGAGATGGATTCCTGGATCCAGGCAGCTTTTGGCTGGGCTGCACTTGCTCGCTGAACTGTTGCTTTAGGTCTCAGAAATGCAGGGAAGACCAGCAAAGCTCTACCCCCATTTTCACACACACTTCCCCGGTGTGGGGATACCTGAGGCTGCCAGGGAGAAGCTGATTCTGTTTTCTTCAGCGATCAGATTTCCCTCAGGCTTTTCCCAAAGGTGAAAAGCAGGTCAGTGGTGAAACTGCTGTGTTGTATCAGGCGTTTAAAGGCGTCACTCTCTCAATCAGGGTAATGGTTGTTCTAAAAAATGCTTATGTAGCTAGAGATTAGACTTATTTCTTCTTTGCTAATGGCACCTGATTCTCTGTGTAAGGATTCTTCATCCAGCTGATTTTATTTACCCAGCTGGGAGGCAAGATCAGCTGCCTTCTATTGCATCATCCTGAATCCTGCTAGGAGTGCAGAAACCCTAAAAAGAGGCACTGGTCTGGCTGAGGCTTCTGCCACAGGTGATGGTCCCTTGATGCTGCTGTAGAAATCCGAGGCAAGACACAGCAAGGGCCCTGCTGATGGAGAGAGTCAGGTACTGCCAAACTCCCTCCAGAAATGAAAGGTCTCTCTTGGCAGCCAGGGAATCGGGGTGGGGGTTGAAGTTGATGTGGGATTTTTCCAGAGATCTTTCGCCAAAAGGTCTCTGGATCATTTTTTCCCTCTTCACAAAGAGAAAGTTGGACCTTGATAATGTTCATGGTTAGCTGTGAGGCTTAAATAATACATGAGTTTTTCAGAGGTAAAAATCTTCTGGAAAGAATTGAATTAATTGCCCCCCTGGCTATAGCTGTTTCTAAAAGGCTGCGCTTAGAAAAGTATAAATATATACAAAGAGTTCAAGGGGCCATTTCTTCCTCCGCAGCAGTGCTGGGCTGATGTTTTGGCAGAGCTTCAAATACAGAAGCTCCCTGATGGCTTGATGCCAGCGAGAGGAATTGTTTTATTTATTGGAGATGCTCTGGTGTGTCACCTGTGCTGGGTCCCTGCACGAGTGTCCAGCTCCTGGCACTGCTGCTCCAGGGGCTCCAGCCACGTGAAGGATGCTGGGCAGTCACCCCTGGGGTACCCACTCGTTCCCTCGCTGCCACTCAGCTTGTCCTGAGTCCCAGGGGCAGAGCTGACCTGGCACATGGCTGGCTGGAACCTCTGTGGCACTGGGTGTGCTTCTCTTCTGTGCTAAAAGCAGTTTGCAAGAGGTTTGCCTTGCTTTTCGTGTCACCAAGCTGTTCCCAGCAGTGGTTCTGGAGTGCTTTTTGAGATAAGTACCCAGAAAAGTAACAATGGCTATTTCTTAGGGGGATTCGGGTGGTTTTTAAGGTACTAGATGCTCTTTTACATTTTGGCTTTCAAAACACTTAAACCAGCTTATGAGGAACTTTCAATCCATATGTTACTGTAACAGAGTTCGTCACCCAGGCTTATCTCCACTGCTGGAGATTGCTCTGCTGACCTCGCCAGATGAAAGGAAACCTCTTTAAAGGGCAACCTCATCTATTAAAAACAGTCTGTTAAAACTTCTGGGTAACCACACTAGCTAAGCAGGGGATTTATAACTTTGCTTTTGCTTAAATTTCCTATTTTGCTTGGTGTTGGCTGTTGATTTGCACTGGGAAACCTGATGTGCTGTGCTGCTGTGGTTCCAGAATGGCTATTTTTCCTGTATTGGGCAGCAATTGGTTTTCCTCCCGTTTTAGAGGGCAACAGAGCAGGCAGCTGCCTCCTCCCTGATGCAGAGCTGGGGAGAGATTTTCCTGTGCAGCTTTATTCTACCTCTGCAGCTGCAAAAGGGTCTGGGAGAAGTGATCTGCACTGACTTTTAATATTATGTGAGATTTCCCTGCAGGAGATATTTGTGCCTGACAAAACAGGACAGACCTAGATTTGCTTTCCAGGGATGGTGTAGCTCACAGGAATGAGCTGTGTTTTAGACCAGGGTTTATTTTTATTTTTATTTTTTTTTCTTTCCTGCTTTCTTTATGGCAAATTATAAACGGTTGATAAACACCTATAATAAAATAGAGATATACACAGGCAAATCATCCTTTTTTTCCATTAAAGAAAGCTGTTACTTACTGTGTAGAGAGTACATATCCTCCTAAGAGATCAAATTATTTATGGCAGTGCACTAATTAGCTTTTTCAAGGCTTCTAAGGTCTTGCAGATACTTCGAGCTGCGGGGATAATTGCAGTAGGTAAATACCTCCCTGCATCAAGCATAATTTCATGTAACTGGCAAACAGCTGGCAGTGTGTGCTTTGGACTTCTGGCCTGCTGGGGGCTCTTGTCAAGTGGAGCACTGGCACCTCCAAGGCTTTGCTGTGGTCACAACAGCCTGGGTGGGTCACTGTGGTGGCCACAGGTACCCAGACAATCCAGGAGGCTCCCAGGGCTGCTTTGGTCCCCATTTTCCCTGGCACTGCACTGTGAATGCTGAGGCTGTGCCAGCACTCTCCCTGCCCATCGTCACTCTCAGTTTGGTCTCGGGGAGCAGCAGATCCAGCTCCCTCCTCACGTCCATCAGCAGCTCCAGGCTCTGCTCAGAAGTATTTGGCATTGTTCAGAGATGCTGCTATGGTTACTCAGGCACCACTGACTGCACAGGTCAGCTTGGAAGAGCTTCAGACAAAGTATTTGGGGCAGAATGCAGCTCTCACTTGTTAATTTAAGACCTGGCACATCGGTTTGAACAAACGACGTGGGGGATAATGTCTTTCTTTTTTCCCCTGCACTTGGGATTTGGGAAAGACACAAGAAAAATACTGCCTTGACGTGAGTCCAAGCAGTGGCAGTGGCTCCTGCTGAAAATAGCAAGCAGCCTGTGTGTTCTGGGAATTGCCTGGAGGCTGCCGGGGCTCCTGGTGCTCAGGGGGAAGGAGGATGCTCAGAGCCTGGGGAGGAGCAAAGGCTTCCTGGGCTGTGATGGGGGCACACCTGGCAGCCCTGGGGAGGGGAAGGGGCTGGTATGGGACCCTCGGGCCTCAGGCTGCCCTCTGATGGGTCAGGGGTCACTCCTGGAGACTGGGACTGGCGTTTCCAGGGGGATGAAGACACAGGGAGCCACAAGGATGACCTGTTGAGGGCTGCAGCCATGGTTTTAATCTTCCAGTCCTGTTCAAATCCACGAGCTGAATTGGCACGAGGTGTTGTTTAGGTCCCAGAAATTCGGTGGCATCTGTTCTGTACTTCACCACGGGCAGAGCTTGAGAAAGGATGGCTGTAAAGGGACTTTAGAGATGCATAGAGGTGCCCTCACCAGGCTGTGCCCTTTAATGCCTTTCTGATTACTTTACTAGGACTGAATACGCCTGATTTTCTTTTTCTGATTACACTGAAGGCAAAATTTCCGTAGACTTGAATGGGAGAAGAACAGGAAACTGTTTGAGACAAGTCTGAACATGCTGGTAAAAATGAAACAAAAAAGTCTGGTGTGACTTTAAAGCTATTTTTAAAAACACAAGCTGGAGCGGGTTACTCTGAATCACTGGAGTCTGTTATGTCTTTTTCCTTTTTTTTTTTTTTTTTGTATTTTCACTCAGTAATTTTAAGGATACAGTGAGAAGGCAAGTTTTTAGAGATGGGTTATATGTGTTAAAAAGGGGAATGTGCAAGCATTTGCTGAGCACAATAAATATCACTGCCAAATGAGCAGATCCCTTTTCTGATATGGCAAAAAAATTGTAGATGAGAATTTATGCCAAGCCAGTCCAGAAAACAAGAGAGGGTGGAGGATTTATTGCTTTAATTGAAATATTAGCTTTGCTATCTTCCTCGAATATTTATGTGTGAAACTGGGTGTTGCTTGGCATTTGCAGACTCAACCTTGGGGCAACATCTTTGGGGGATGGGTTGTGCCAGGAATTGCCTCCCTCATTCTCTCCCATCCTGCACCAGCCCTTGGGGCAAGTTTCTGGCAGCTGAGGGTGGGGAGTGAAAAATACTCTACCTTCCTTGTAATAGGTAATAGCAGAATCTTGCTGATATCTCTTGGCTCGTGTCCTGGTTTTCCATTCAGTGCTGAAATTCAAAGGCTGGTCATTCATGCACTTGTTTTTCCATTGAAGGATGCAAATTTCAGTGGTGTTCATTGAGCTAGGGAGTAGCAGTTCTATTTTTGTAGTTATTTTTCCCCGTTCATGGCAGCAGACTTCTTGCACTTGAAGAAAGACAGGGAGGGGGTTGAAGCAGCATAAACCACTTGAGGGGAGAAATGGAAACTGTGACTGTGGCAGTAGGTGAGGGAAGGGGAAAGCTGTGTCTGAATTCAGCAGTGGATGTTGGAAATAATGATTGTTGTGATTGTTGTAGATGTGGAAAGAGCCATCTCCCCCTTGGACTTTGGCAAAAAGTCAGGTCTGTATTTCGGGAGGCTGGACTGCCCCAGCTGGCTTCAAATGGTGTTTGGTGGTTTTTTTTTTTTCATTCTCCTGTCCTGTGAGGGGTGTGTGCACCAAACCCTTTTTTTGTTACTGGGAGGACAGTCATTTGCTTTTCCAGATGCAGACAGGAGTGCAACGGAGCAATCGGAATTAAATGCCAAGGTGAAAGAGTGTTGCTGTAGAAACCCATGTCAGACTTGCAAGTGGTTCTCGTGTTCTTCTGGGGATATGTCACTGGTAAAGACTCTTCAGCTGGTTCTGGCTTTTTAGTGGTATTGGGAAATGGTTCTTCACAGCTGCTTTTTGGTAGCTGTAAGCTACAGTTCAGAAAGGCAGGGACCTGCCTGTGTGATGGGATGATCAGGAATCTGCTCAAGCTCTGGGAACAATCCACTGGCTTTGGAGGGCTTTGGATTTAGTGCCTCTGTTCACTGGAGTCTGTGCAATATGCAGTGTGTTGCATCCAAGGGCTTTTTTAACTTCCAACAAGGACTTGTTAATGTGGGAAGAACTCCCAGAAAACTGTTCCACAGCACTGCCTTCTCCTTTCTGCTAAGCAGACAAGGCTGTTGATGGGAATTGTTTATAAATCGTGTGTCTTGAAGAGCTGACAGAGACGACCTGATCCTAAAACATCCCTGTGGCATCTCCTCAGCATCCCTTTGGGACCTCTGCATCTTCTTGGATTAGCAGTGCTGTTGTAATAGTGCACGGCACAAATCCAGTTACATGAGCTCTCTGTTATTGGAGTGTGCTCTGAGCAGCATTTCAGACATGATTGAAACATTTCTGTGTGCTTTTTGGCTTTGAAAAATACCAATTCGAAACAGAAGCCCACGAATCTCTGTTTAATCAAAGTACACCTCTAAGAACAGAGCACATGGACATTGTACGACAAGCGGGGTGAATTCCAAACAGGACTTTGAAAATCCACCTGGAGCAGAAAATCAAGACTCGTTGGAGGTTTTTGGAGAGCCTTGCTTGCTTCCTGGGGAAAAAAAAAAAATCACTTTTTTGTGTTGCATTATCAATGTTTAAGTGACAACTGCAAGTTGATTCAATTAAGAGCTGTGCTAAGGTTTATTGCGTGTGCCAATGCATCGTTTATCTCTGAAGTTGTGAATGTTGCTGGCTCACTGAAACTAGGTTGGTTTCAGTGACTGAGACCTGCCTGTTGACAGCCTTGTCAGGTCGAAAGCACTAGAAGAGAATGAAATTACATTCTGGGCCTTGCTGTAATATTTTAAACCTCAGAAAGGATGGGAGTGTAACAGAACAACACGACAACAGCAGGATTTATTAGTGCTGCTTTGCTCCTGGCTTTGGGTCATCTCCTGTCTGCAGAATTCCCGTTGCTGTCCCATCTGGATTTATATAGAAATTGATGGTAGGGTAAAGCTCTCTGATCCCATCAGTTCACATTTGCATCACTTTCTGCTCTGGATGTGCCGTGAAGGGCTGGAAGCAGCACTTGTTAAAGTAGTTAGCAGGCGAGCAGAGGAGAATGCAAGGTCAATTTAGCATTATTTTCTGAATTGGAAGGGTGGGGGAAGGAAATCAAAGCCCGTGTCTCTGAGTTCAGCTGCGTTTCTGAAACAGTCCCTTAAGAGATAAAAGTACTTGAATAGAGCCATTAAGCTCTATTTTGCTCTATATTTTGCTGCCATAATTGTTTCAGAGGTCATGCATAAATGCACGCAATTCGGGTTTGATGTCTGTCTTCCTCTAAACACACACAGCTGCTGAGAAAAAGGAAACTTCATTGTGACTATTGATTGCTACTGAGAGCAAGTTTCCAAATCTTCGTCTCTCCAAAGGTTTTGTGTCCCCTGAAAGAATTTGTTACCCCAATGCTTCCTGCGGGTACAAAAATCAGGACAGTGGTACCTGCTACAGCTTTTTCTATTTAAGCTGCTTGTGTCATTATAATCTTTAAGCACTGCAGGTGCTCAGAACTAAAACCAGGAGGGAGCTGCCCACGGACTGAAGCAGCCGGAGGGAGGGAGGGACTCAGGGAGGGTCCTTGAGCAGGACATGCTGCGGACCCGGGCGTGCAATCCACCCCGAAACGGAGATTTTGGGTGCAGGTCACATAATTTAACTTCCAAACGGGAGGGATGTGTGCTTTGGGCATCCTCTCTGTCCTCGATACCTGCTGGCTGCCTTGCCCAGGTGTCCTTTAGAGGGTGTTCCCCTCTTCCCTCTGGCTACTGACGGGACAAACGGGCTCACACAGCTGCGGGGAGTCCTTAACTCGCTTTAATCAGATGCTCCACCAAAAAAACCTGGCATTCAGGTCATGTACTGCTCCATTCAGCTTCAAGCTGAATTAGTTTGCTTCATCTCCCGTTACTTTTGGACTAAGACAAACTGTTTATGTGTATCCTGGGTCACTGATGCAAACAGAGCATTATTGAGGGTCTGAATCAACACTGCAGCACAACCATCAGCACTCCTGCTCTCCTTGTGGGGACCAATTTATTCTCTAGATGAAGCTGTAGTGAGGGAAGGCTCATTCATCAGGAAAGGTGGTTGAATGCAACTGCAGCTGGTTGATTAAGCTGGACAAAGAGAAACACCCGTGTGTCACTCAGCACTCTCTGCTACATGAAACAAGGGGGATTAGATATGGTGAATTTCTAGCAATGAAAGCAGGCAATCGGGTTTGTCATAAAATCAGCTTAAAAGAGCTTTCTAGATTCCAGAGAGAACGAAAATAACTTGACCTACCTTGGTCCTGTAATCTTTAAATGCTGCTTAACATCTGCTCATCAGCACTTGGCAATAATATTTATTATGGAATTTTTAACAGCACACACCATCATGTGTTGAAATTAATAATGCAGAGGGGTGCATCGTGGAGGAAAAAGGCATCGTTTCACAAGGGTTAAAAATGGAATGGAAATATTTGAGTTCAGTTAAGAAAATCTTTCGGAGAAAGTTACAGCTACAAAAATCTCAGTGAGGTCACCAGTCTGCCCCAAGCACCTTTGTGGTCCCCTGCAGGTGGTTGGCACAGAACCAGTTCTGCTTAAGGGACCTCAAATGGTCATGGGGAATTGTAGAAACTCTCCTTAAGGGGTAGAAAAGGCAGATGTGCTGAAGATGACTTCAAGATTTGAGATGTTATTTGGAAAGAGCTTTCCTCTCCCAGGACTGGCATTTCTGACTATGTTATTAACTTTGGAGGTGCAGGAGGTGCCTAACATTGGGTGGACTGTGTTTGAGCCATTGTAGGCAGAGGAAAGAGTCTGAAGTTCCTTATTGCACACTGTGTATTCTTGAAAACTGTAGCACAGGAAGTTGAGAACCCTTTATTCCCAACAGGTGCCAAAAAAAAAAGTAAATTGCAATTCTTGGCTTGAAAGATCTTCCAAGTAAAAAGCTCTGCAGACCCTCACAGGTGGCAGTTACTTCTCCACTGTAATCTACTCTGTAAAATGGATTCCCTAGAAAATGGTCTGGAGGTGTCAGCAGGTGCTGAATCCACGTTTCCCACTGCAGTGTGTCCCAGTCAGTTCTCCCAGGCTCAGACCCCACCGGCCTTTCTGCCCTAATTTGATTTTGCCTGGTTTCAGCTTTCCCTTGCTGGTCCTTGTCGTGCACCTTCCTTCCTTGCAAGCCAGCTGTGGCCATCCTCTGCCTGTGGCACAAAGGCCAAGGAACATTCTGAGCTGTTTCTTGCACATAAACACTTTTGTGCCTTTTTTTTCTCTGCTATCCTGAGTCTTTCCCCAGCACTGGGTCTGAGGCAGGAACTGGTTGTTGCCAATCCCCTGTAGTGAAGTCAAATATCATCTGCACTCCCAGACATTGTTCTTGGATTCATATATTCAGGGATGATATCAGATGGCTTTGCCACTGGGAATGCCGAACAAATTGCTTGTTCTTTCTGTTGTCCAAACCCTTTATTCACTCTGCTTTTTGGGATGCTGAATTCTTGTTGTTCCTAGACATAGAGCTTTGTGTCTTTTCTCTCTGGAAGCCTATTTTGTTGGAAAGAGCCCAAACTTTTAAGCCATCCAGGCCACTCTGTTGGCCTCTTTCCATCCTAATTTACTGCTGTGCTGTCCTTCGTACAGTCTGGAAGTTCTCTGCTAGTAGAATATATATTTATTTCTATATTGAGAGTGGTGAGTATGCCAGGCCTGGAACACTCATGTGGACCACCCAGTTGTTTGCTGATGCTTCCCTGTAGACATCTACTTCTGCAGATCTGTCACTTACTGTCAACCCTTTTAATGTGGACTTTTCATTGGAACTACGAAGTGGTACAATAAATATCTTAAAATTGAAATCCCAGTAGCCTTCAGCTACCTAATTTGTGTGTGTGGTCTTTCCTCACAGCAATTCCCCTAGAGCTTGCCAATACCTGTTTACTTTTACTTTCTTTCTTTTCTTTTTGCCCCCCTTTTATTGCGGGGTTGGATCTCAGGCTGTTCAATACAGGGTGTACTGTTCCCCTACAAATGGGTAGTTCTTGCCATTAACATTCTGCTGAGACTTCTGCAGCAAGCTCAGGTTTCAGCCCTGAACTCCTCTTTAATTTGCCTCTGAACTTTTCCACCCATTTTTTTAAAACTTCCGTGGTGTAGATGTCAACTTTGTCTTTCATGGAGCTGAAATAGAAGGGCTGCCTCAAATTTCTGGTAAATGGCCCCATCCTAATTCAGTGAAACATTTCAGCATGTCCTGATCTGTAGAATTGGACTGGAGATTGGTATTTTGTTATGGTAAATGCATCATTTTCAAGGTAGGGGGTTTTGTGTTTTCATTTTTTCTTTGCTTGTTTGTTTTTGTTCTTTTCTTTCTCTGTGAGTTGCAGCAGGGAGAGAAGATTTCCTTTTCTTTGAAGAACCAGTCTGAATTTTTGCTCTGCAAAACAATGCAAATTCTACACAGAGTAACAAATCTGCAGAGTATCTGCACTGAGGATAACTTGTGGTTTTCTGTTACACAATCTGTACTGCCTGGTTGTCGTCCCTTACTCCAAAGGCAATTCTGTTAACATGCCATTGTGTGCAATTAATTAAAAAATAAAAATTCAGGGGTCAATAACAACATTGACTGCTAAAGCTGGATGTGTTTTCCTCACATGTGCCTTTGTTTGTGAGGTCTCAGATTTTCTACAAATCTCATTTATGGGAGGGGGACAGTGATGGGCTTGTGCTCTCTGTGCTGGTCTGAATCAGTGGGCTCTGCTGCCCAAACTAAGAGCCTCACACTTGGTCCACAGGCAGTTCTTGCATCCTCCCTCCCTGCCAGGCCTCTCTCCAGGGCTGCTACAAACCAGGATTAACCATCCTGGGGGAAGATACAAGCATGTTTAGGGAGGGAGGTGCTGCTGCATCAGATGAAAGCTACTCTGTCCCTTGGAACACCACCAAACACATGCATCCCTGGGTTCTACAAGAAAATCCTTAACAAATCACTTATTTTAAAGCTGTCCTGTCTCCTCTGGTATGCTCAGAGAAGTATTACTTTGTCCTCCTTGTTAAAAGTGAACATTTCTTTCTTTGCTTTATCTCTGTGCACAGCATGTCTTGTTGTTGCATTGAAGTTGCTATAAACTCTAAATCAATAATTCCATTAGGAAGAAAAAAAGGGGGCCAGTAGCAATAAGTACAATTGCAGAGTTAATCAGATCATCTTTATTCAAGTTGTAGACTCTGTTTCCCAAAGATGTTCCAGCTCTGCAAAATCAATAAGGGCACAATAAGTAGGTTTATTTCCTGGGTATCAGGGTGGGGGCTGGCTGCCTGGAGGGAACCAAGGGATTTTGCTGCCTGTGAACACAGTAGCTGTGCAGGAAGAACTGTTGCTGCCATGGAATCAAATAACAGAAAGTAGTGTATATTTTGGGCATTCAAATGTCTCGGAAATGTCTGGGGGAGGTATAGATCCAGGAATTTCTCCCTTCTTAGTCCCTCCCCACCAGTTTTGCAAACAAAATAGCACTGCATTTTAAATATAACATTTTGAGTTGGTAGTTACTTGTTTTAGAGTGTAAAACCCACCTGATTTTACAAACATTCTTCAGAAGGGATGGATGACGTTTCTCTTACCTCTTCTTTCCATTTTAATTTCTAAATCTGGTCCTTACTGCTGATCTCTTCTAGTTTATGCTTCTCAGCTCTAAAGGCTTCAGTGGAGATGCACCTGGCTGGTCTGGGCAGATTACAATGAGATTTAGTCTTTCCAAAACCAGGCTTTGCACAACTTCTTTTGAGTAGAGCTGTTTCTCCACCTCTTCTCCACAACCATTTCCCTGTAAACAGCTACTGAGGACAATAGAACTGAAGCCACAAAAAGGATGGGCCTCCTTGTTGTTTCATTATTGTTAAATATGGCCCCTGCTGTGCTGTGGGACAGCCACTGCCCAGCACTGCTGCATCTTGACTCAGTGATCCTTTAAACTGAGCCCAGCTGTGTGTTCAACAGATCAGTGTGCTGCTTTCTCCTTGCCCTGTAAGGAGCAGTAGGTCATGGAACTGTGCCTTAAATATTCAGCATGCCTGTGGTTGCTAATAAAGACTTTTCAGGAGAAATAATATTTCACATTGACACCCCGATACTCAAGTGCAGCTGGCTGCAAAGGCATTGCTCTGCTGCTCAGGGTGGCCTTTCCTGCTTGGAAATGTTGTGGCTGCAGCCCAGACTCAGACTGGGAGAACTGGGAGCATGGGCAGAGCCAGAGAGGTGCTGGGCACAGGTGGGTGCTGGGCTGTGGGGGCTGCAGAGGGACAAGAGGGGCTTTGTGCATCAGGAGGGAGTTGAGCAGAGCGTGCCAAGAGCTGAATTCCCCTGGAGCTGCCCTGGTTTAGCACCTGGGAGCTCCCCCTGGGAAGAGCTGACCTGTGCCTGCATTCCCAGCCAGCCTCTGGGCACTGGGAAACTCAGACATCCCCAGCAGCTTCCTTTTGTTGGGTTTAGGTCCTAAAATTGCCTCTTGGTTTCGTCAAGACTTGACCGAGATCTTTTGCACGGTTCTGAAAGCCCACACTGTCTTGGGCTGTCAAATGGTTTGGGTTTTTAAAATGTAACTAATTTCTCCTTGAACATTATCAGAGTTTAAATTGTTATTAAGGCATTCCTGTGCTGTCCTTGCCACCTGGTATTTCTGAATTTGATGGTTTGCTTGAACATCCCAGGCCTGATTTTGCTCCAGGTAAAGCACCTTATGAAAGGTGAAATGCAGCAGCAGTCAGCTGTGCTGTGCCTGTGCACACACTGGCTCTGTTCACCTAAGAGAAAAATCAGAAAGAGCATGGTTAAGAATGAATGCAGTGCTCATAACATGGAGCTTGGACAGTTTGGAGTGGTTTTAAGATAAAAAGAGTTTCAGTGAGATACACGCTTCTTTGAAATGGGCTTAAACAAATTGACATTTCCCAGAAAAATAAGAACCTGTAGATGAGAGATGATCTGCTTGCAAGAAGACTTAGGGCTCAACGGATTTCTTTTTGTTCAAGTCTTTACAGTTCTCTACCCAATTTGAACTCTAAACTAAAATTTAAGTGTCTGGAAGGATTCTTTTCTTGATATGAATACCGTGACCTGCACCCTTGTGAGGAGTGGGAGGTGAGTCCAAATCTTGAAGAGCTCTTCTTGGTGACAGTTCTGACTTTCAACCACATTATTGCTTAGAGTTTTGTAAACTTCTGTTTTCAATTTATTTACCACCTGCTCCTAAGATTTGTATGAAATATGCTAGGACAAACACAAATCCAAATAGCTGGCTCTTACAAATTCCCAAAATGTGATCTGAAAAGAAATGCTGCAGAAAGTGAGATGCAGTTTATAAATATTACTGTTAAATAACTATATAAAATATATAACTGTGTAACTCTAACAGCTATATAAGCATAGTATATAAAAATACATATATATTGTGCAAGTGTGCAGGTATATATATACAGGCACACTTTCATCATCCCTTTGACATTTTGTCCCTCAGCTGACCAAGGTGGAGACTTTGGTCAAAGACAGCAAAAAGTTTCTGAAGTTCTACTAAATAGTTAAAAAACTGCTGTGATTAAAACCAGAAACTATTGCTGTTATAGCAAGGCTCAAGGCTACACAATTAAGTGTGCATCTCCTAAGAGTCAGTAAGGCTGAGTCGTAATGACTTAACCCTATTGTTGC
Organism: Edolisoma coerulescens; assembly: GCA_013397115.1. Classification (NCBI taxonomy): domain Eukaryota; kingdom Metazoa; phylum Chordata; class Aves; order Passeriformes; family Campephagidae; genus Edolisoma; species Edolisoma coerulescens. The sequence continues at coordinate 1,072,465 of VWZW01007179.1, read as the reverse complement.
ACAAAATTATCATAAATTTTTCAAAATATTAAGGTTTCTCCTCAGCAGAGGAAAGGCTGCATGTGTTTAAATAATAATATTGGAAAGATAGAAAGTACAAATGGAAAATGAGCCAGACTGTAAATGCCAAAGAAATTGCTGCCCACTGTGGCCATTATCTCAGAAGCTGGTACCATTTTGAAGAAGGATAAACTGACTGCTTTAGACTGCTTTAAACGGACTTAGAACATGTTTGGCTATATTTTCTTTTTAACTTTCTGATTCCTCACAATTATTTTTGTTTTACCCATGGAAAATAACTCTAATGTGTACAGAAACACTGTGTGTGTGTGCTTGTCTTGTATGAACAGATTTAATAAGTATACGAAGTGTTTGTGTGCACACAAATGTGCCCGTGTGTGTGGGAAGAGGCAGCGGGTGGAACCAAGATGCAGGATCTGCTTAAAACCACTCTGGCACAGCAAACCCACCCACAGAGCTGTGGCTAAACTGCTCAGGGATGTTTCCAGGTAGCCACAGGAGCCCTGTCCTTTGCTGTGGTGGGTTACCCAGGGCTGCATGTGCTTTGTGCCAGTGCATGTGAGAATACTTCATATGGACAGCATAGAATCCTCCACCTAATTTCAGCTGAACAGCTGCAGCTGTGTGGAGCTGCCTGTGCTCTACAGCTGCTTGATCAGCACCATAAAATGTAGAATGAATAATACATATTCCTGAAGAAAGAGCACTGGCTGGGAGAAGACTCAAACTGAATCTTGGGAGCAAAGGAGTGAATCCTTGGCCAGATCTCATTTTTCCTGAAGCTCTCTGAGGCAGTCAAGTGGTGGAACAGAGCTAGGGATGTGTCCAAATGTTGTATTTTAGAGAAATATTTTATGTGGATCTTGCCCCCCATCACTTCAAGCATATGGACGTGTGGAGGGAAAGGAGGGTTAATCTTGTCTGGTATAAATTAGTAAGAGCTGCGCAAAAATAACTTTTCAAAGACCTGCTGCTAAATAAATTACTGATCGTGTTTTATTTAAAACGCTCGTGCTGCCAGCAGAGAACACAGCAAACAAGCACACTTTCAATTAAAGTAACAGCTAGGATTTTCCTTCTGGCACTCCTGTGACTCCTTGCACTTGTTCAGCTTTACTGCACGTCTCAAACAGCCGAGCAAACCCCGCGTACACGCGTGGTGCACGCGCGGCGTGGCACGGTCCAGCTGTTCACCCCCTTTCCCTGGCAAATGCCCTTTGGGTAGAGCAGAGCTGGGACCCTCTAACCCCTGTTTGCTTGGGGTCTGTGATGTAGGAGCCAGCATCAGCCCCCTTGGGCTGTGCCTCATGCTCTGCTTCCCCAAAGTCCAGAGTGGAGCCGGTCGCTGCGGCCGGGGCTCGGGCTGCTCCCTGTGTCCACCCACGTGCTGCTGTGGGAGCTGGGGGTGGATTGGTGCCAAGCTGCAGACTGGCAGGGGCTGGGGATGGAGGATTTACATTTTTAACAGGACAGATGTTTGCTTTCTTTTCTCCCAAGCATCTGCTCACATGCTCTATTTCGGGAAGCGGTGAGCACTGCTTTAAGGGCAAGACTGAGGTTACAGGAGGTTGTCAGCCTTGTGCCATCAGAGGCCATCGTGGGATTTCTGGCCACTCTTGGTTTAAGACTCATGGAGGAAATGTGTGGAGAAAATGTTTTCTACCTCAAGGATGCTTGAACGTTTGTGGAAAATTTTGCCATTGCAGGAGAACTTGTGGCACCGGAGAGATTTGTTCATTTCTGTGTCAGGTTTTTCTTCCTCAGCTACTCTCACGAGACACCCAAAGGGCTCATTGCCACCAGCATTGGGAAGTGTCTGTGCAGTTTTCAGCAGGTTAAACATAGATTAGGTCTTTGCTGCTTTTACCCTGAGCATAACGTCAATCAGTTCACGTCAGAACTTCTTTCTGAAAAATCAAATATAAGGGCTTGTTGGAATGGCTGGAAGGCAGGGGATGGTGTACAGGAATTTCCTAGGAGCTGTGCTGTAGCTGATGATGTGTTTCTTTGTGCCTAAGATGCTCTTTTGAAAGAAATATCTCCCAAGGGAAGTATAGGAGCCTGAGAAGCTCTCCTGAGCTAAAAGAGCAGCATTTGGCACTGATAAAGAACACCTGAATGAGCAAAAGACAAATATTTGGGGCAAAGAGTGAATGGTTCTGAAAATGTGGTAGGACATTGACACATACAAGGCATTTAGCATTAAATGCAATGGAAAGAAAGTCACCAGTCCGTGAGCACTTTGAGATGATCAACTGCTGTGCTTGAGCCTTTCTTGAGGTGAAAAACAATAGATCACTGGAAAGCAGAAAGTTCTGGATTTATCCCTCCAGTGCCTGTGGGAGGTAGAATCCAGCACAGTGCACACTTACTGCCTTGGAACACCAAATTTACCAAATCTGACCCTCAGAACGGTGACACCGTCTGTAAGATTAGCAAACCTAGAGACATTGTAGTGCGTGTTTTAATTGCACACTTTGAACAAAATCAGAGGTACACAGCCCAGAATTCCCTCTGGATTTTCCTCCCAGGCTGATCGTGTTCTGTTGATGAGCTGTGTCGAGCAGATCCTTGAACTTCATTCCTCCTTGTGCCACTGGGCATATCCCAGGGAGCTGGGCTCCTGCTCGGGCTCATCTGCCTTAGAGATGAAATCAATTGCTGTTCCACAGGACCACATGAGGAGGAAAAAGCATTCTTTGTGACCAGTTCCTGTTGCTATGAATACCTTAAGGTGCCTTTTATAATTGTACCAGGGACCACCTTAGCAGCAGTTTCCAAGTGTTTGTTATGTATTTTACAACCTCAAAAACTGCAAAGGCTGTTGGATACAGTCATTGCCTGCAGGGTAGGGTGTCCCCATCCACTCATGCTCACTTGTTCAATTAAGCAATCAAACATGGAGTTACTGCTTTTGCACCCTGCACAGAACAGTTTGGACTAACTTCTGTAAGTTTTTAGCCCATCAGCTTTCAACGTAATCCATCGGAATAAAACAAGTGTTGATCTTTTCTTTTTGCTGTGGAAAGGATCCCAGAGAGGCCACTGTAGCAGCTCTGGGACTTCTGAGGCACAGCAGCACCTAAAGTTTATTCCTCTCCCTCTGTGCTGTGAGAGCAGTCCTGTGCTTTAGGGAGTTTCGAGGCAGAGATTTAGAGTTGCTTTTTTTGCCTCTTGTGTTGGCAAGTTGCTTCATCACGGTCAAATTCAGCCCCTCTGTTGTTTTAGTGATAAAAGAACCCAAGTTAAGGATATATTGATGGAAGTCGTTCTCCTGGATTTGAAACCCTCCCAAAGTTGTTTCCAAATTCAGGCTCTGCCAGTTGGGTCCTTAACACAGTCATTTGGCCAGTAACACAAGTGAAATGTGCTCTCTTCCAAAGCTTTATTATGAATATGAATAAAACATTTTCTGATGTTATTAAACCAGCGTGGACTAAAGCAATGAGAGTGGCAGCATTCAGGGGTGATCTCTGTGTCAGCCTGCCTGCTCAAAAATAGCATTGCAATAGTGGCAGTTTTGCCTTTTCTTTAATGCACTAAAAGTTGGAGTTCTCTTTGGGAAGCACAGTCAGATAATTAGATTTACAGAGAGCTTTGAAATTACTTTCTGTGCAGGATCTAGCATATGACAGTCCCTTTCTATGCTCCCTATGCTAATAACTAATCCAAAGTGCCATAGCAGAGAAGTCATATGCACAACAAAAGAATCTGTGTCCAGCAATCTGTGGTCCTGGCACACATCCTTCAGCAGCATCTTTAGGATGTGTTGAGAAAGCCATTCCAAATCGTTGGATGCTTTTGGATTATATAAAATGTTTGTGTTATCAGCATTAGGTCCTCTAAGGAAATCACAAGATTGGTTTAAAATGCAAATATGCACATTATATATCTATAGTTCTTTTACAGGGTTTCTGTCCTCAGATTTTTCAGCATTTGGCCATTGTCTGAAGTCTCTTCCCGGAAAGTTACTTTTTCTTAAAAGAAAATTTAAAAAGAGATTTTTGTGTAACCACATATGCCTGTTAAGATCAAGTCCTGGTTAAATATTTTGGTATTAGCCTTGGTGGTGACTGAATGAACCATACACAGTACAGAAGACATCCCTTATTTGCAAACAAACAACTTACAGTCTACTAATTAATCCAGACTTTAATTAGGCAGCACCTCACTAATATTTTTTAAGTTTTTTATGGTTCCTTGTCTTGTTTTTACGGGGCCCAGTTTAAGTTAAATGCTCCCAGAACCGTTCCAAGACCATGAAGTCATTTGGAAGACAGCATATTTTTAATTACATTTCAAAAGCTTCGGTGCTTTAGTCCCTGCATCCCCTCAGCAGTAAGGAGATTAGGGCCCCTGCCAAGGGACTTGCATCAGCCTCTGGCAGGCTGGGGCTGCCTGGGCTTTAGCAGCTTCACCAGCACCGTGGTTTCGTGGGGGTGCAAATGCAGAATGAACAACCTTGTGTAGGAAAAGGTGAGAGAGCTTTTCCTGAGGGTCTTGCCAAGATGTTTGGAGGTGCAGGGCAGAGCAAAGCTCTGGCTCAGGCCACTGGCAGCCAACCTGCCTGCCAAAATACTGCACAGGGGTGGAGGCTGCAGAGGTTGAGCTGGTTGTACAACAGCTCCCTGTATTCACCAACATCCTTTCCAGCCTTGTTTTAGCTCCTCTAGAAGCTTTTCTACTTTTCCAACTTGTGTCTGTATCATAAGGACAAAATCTGATCCTTTAGTCCAGACAAAAAACTGGTAAATATTCATGGCAATTTCTAAGTGTGGTTGCTTGATAATAAGTGTCTGACACATGCAGGTTTGCTAGAGAAAGCCTCGACAGTGAACCCACCCTGTTTCCTACAAGGTGTTTCAGTCTGATATTCTGACTTCTATTTTTTTCTGTATTTAAATTCAATCTCCTGGAGCTTCGTTGTACCTAACAGTGGTTTTCCTTCTAAGTGTTTTTGTCTTGCAAGGCCATGTGTAGGTAGGAGTACTTTACCAAGTCAGGAATGCTTCACTACCACTTCAGTGGTGTTCCCAGAATTAGCTCTGCACCTGCAGAGGTGCACACTGAATTCACTTGAAGGCAATGCACAAATGGCTTTTGTTGCACTGGCTTTGGCTGGTGCAGCTGTGCTTGCCAAGGAGTTGGGAACTTATTAAATCGACCTGTATAAGCTGAAGAAGTTGAGATGGCTCAAAAAAAGGAAAACCAGAAGGAATGAATAGAGTAGCATGCACTAAATATTTGCAGGGGGCATTGAACGTGCTGATTAGGGGAGTAACTTCAGTTTCAACTAATAAATAAAGATGGAGTAACTTCAGTTTCAACTAATAAATAAAGATAACTCTTTGGAACACCTCTAGTGTACAGCAATACAGCAGGGTACCCCCAGCACAAAACCAAACCCCCTTTGGTCAGGCAAAGGGCAGATGCATCACAAACACTGCTGTGCACAGACTTGGTTAGAGAACAAGTAGAAAACAGCATTTTAAACTTTGCTCTCATGTAATGCTGATTTTAATGCTAGTGCTAATGCTGCAGCTGCCTGCCATCCAGAGGAGATGGAGGTGGCATTTCTCACTGCTGTGCTTTGGAAGGTGTGACTGTTATTTGTGTGGCAAAATCTGTCTGACAGGTAACCACATGTTCCAGTTAATCTTGGCTGGGCTATGAGCAGATCCTGTATCAAATCTAGTGACTCAGACACTGAGCCTGATGCTAATGTCCCTGACATCTGCTTCAGCTTCTGTGCTCCTTAAAAATGGGTTGGAATCAGGCTTATGGGTGAGTTGGTATTAGGGTAACCCCCACTTAAACACTGTAGGTCACTGGTGTCTGATGCCAGTAGAGGTGCATTAGGATAGATTTGCTCCAATGTGTTTTTTGTTTGTCCATGTCCAAGGACACAGCTGCAAAAGATTGGAATGGGTTTTCTGATGCATTAAGAGACAAATCTATTATTTACTCTGGGAAAAGCAGTCTTATTTAATATTAAGTTCCAAGTTTCCTTTATGTGTTTACCAGCCATCCAGTGATTAGGGTCATTAAGATAGTGAGTGCTCCTTTTTCATAAATTGTCTTCTGCCTCTCTTGGTTTGTGAGTAAGGGACTTTACCCTCCTGTCCCTCGTGTAGCCCTTACCCAGGACTAGCATATTCTGGTTTTTCAAACAAGACTGAGTCAAGATATAATTTCAGCTGCTTTCATTTCATGGATTCTTTACTCTGTTAACCAAATTCATGTCCCATTTGCTCTGTCTCACATCTCCCTTTGGGCTGGAGTCTCAACTACTGTGCTTTGTATATAACCTGGAGTGTCTCTAGGAAAAACTAAGGATAAATTGATCAGGAGTTTGCACATTTAGGGCTTTGGGATGACCTGAATGAGACACTGAGACCAGGCCACTCTCCCAGCTCCTCTCTGGTAGTAACCAGGTTGCATTTTGCTCGGGCACTGTCAGCTGCACTATAACTGTGAATTGTCATTGTGACTTGGTTAAAACTGGCTTTCAAAAGCTCGGGATAGAAAGGGAGAAAACCAGAAGCAAACCACTGGTGCTTGGGAATCTCCTGACACCAGAGTTCTTTGTCCAAGTTTTCTGCAGCTTTTGGGTCCCCTGCCAGACTTGTGACTAACCATACAAGTGATGCAAACTATTCTTATCTGTAAAATCATGCACAGATAAGATATATATATATATAGCTACATTACTATAGGTTACATGCTATGTGTCTAACACCATCTGTCATGTACGTGTGTGGGTTTTAAGGGAAGAGATTTAAAATCTGAATCATTCTTATCTGAAACCAACTCAAAATGTTAAAATAATTTCAGAGGTGGACTTTGACTAATGATTCAGTATGTTGGGGAAAATATAGCTTTGCACCCGGGCTTTGATCACAATGGAGTTTGATTGGCACCAACATTAAGCATTAAAACATACCTTACTAAGCCCTAGGAAAGGCTGTGTAGCTTTAAGAACTTGGAAAAAACATCCCCTTGTGCTTTTGCCAACATCCTGTTACAGATTTCTCTGTTCCCCTCATTCTTAATGATTTTAGTGGGAAATATGATGGATAACTGAAATAAGATCATTCTACTTCCAGTGAAAGCTTTACTACATTGATTTCTTTTTTTCTGCGTTGCTGTTTGTCAAAAGCAGCTGATGTACAAAATTCAGGTGTCCCTGGGAATTCAACCTGTCGCTTCTGTTAAATTTTGACTACTGCTTGTACCATGAAAAACTTAACTGCTGTGAAAGGTAATTTATTTTTGCTGTAGTGGCTGATCATTAATGGACTCAGTAGAAAACTGCACAGCATTAAAATAAAGCTCCTGTGTATAACTCTAATAACACTTATTTCTATAGTGTAATGCTATGTTGATACAGCAACACTTGGTGCTCGTATCGCTTTTCATTGTGGGATCTGAAGCATTAAACAATGTTATTCATGCTTCATAACAGCCCAGTAAGTGCTATCATCCTGGCTTGTTAGACAGGTAAGCTGGAAGCAAGACAAGCAGAGATTTGGACAGAGATGTGATGCACTCAGCCTTGCAAAGCTGTATCTATATGCATAGGCTGAAGCACATGCTTAATTCTAGCCCTGTTCAGTCACTCGGATATTTTACCAAATCTGCATCTGTGTAACCAAAATTCCTGGTCAATTTGATTAACTGTCAGATGATCCTTCCTAAAATTCACAAGAAATCGGTGGGATTTACCTACAAGGTTATTGTTCAGCTCCAGGTTAGCTGTTCTGCTGGGTGGGGGCACGGATGAGGGCATGTCCTTGAAAGCTGCTTATGGAGCACTGAGCAGAATACCTGGCTGCTCCCATCCTCGTTCTGTCCTTTCAGGCAGCAGCTTTCATGAGCATTAAACTCACCCACTAACAGGGAAATATCTATTTTGGGGCTACCCACTGCAGCTGCTGTAGCAAGTTGCCCTCTAGAGCTCCAGCCTTGCAAACAAGGTAAATATTTACCTGTAGGCTGTTGTTAATGGAAAAATCCTTCCATTCCTGTGTACACTGGAAACCTCACAGTAATTTGGTTGACAGGGTTTGAATGCTCTTCATTCATTTTACTACAGGAACTCTGAGTGAGTGGCAGCCAAGGCAGTGGGGAACCCCATGGCCATTCAGAAAAGTGTGGTTAGTTTGTTTACCTGCCTTCCTGGAGTGTTGGTTTGCTGGTTTTGTTCTTAAAAAATACTGGAGATCTAGACAATATAAATAATTCAGTAGGCAAGTATCGCATTTCTGGGGATGCTAGCATGAAAACTGCTAAATATGCATTTAATTTAAGCTTGATTAGGCAACTGATTCTGTTCTAACACAGTCATAATTAAAATGTAGTCTTGTGAGGTTTAAGCCATTACAGGGACCCTGTGCTCCACGTGTAGCACAGCTAATTAGGGGGGTCCCCTTTGGGCTGGCAGGCTGGATGCCTTGGAATGTGAGGCAGCAGCTGGTCTCCCAAGTGTGGGGCTTGGAAGGGTGATGGGAGAGGGGCTCATCACAGTGGAAGAGCTGAAATATTGCAGAGGCAAACGAAGCAGCCCCTCCTGTTCCTCCTGCTGCCCTGCAAGGGATGCCTCTGCCTGTGGCAGTGGAGCAACTGCTGCACATCTCCATGCCCTGCCCTGCTGGGAGTTTCTGTTGCCTGCTCAGGCCAGAAGGATGGGCCAAGCAGCTGAAATGAACCTTAGGATGGAGAAGAATGGCTCCAGCAGGAGCTGGGCTGTGGGTCTCACTGGAGACCCATCAGTGTTATAAATGGAGTGCTGGTGGGAATAGACTAAAGGAAAGCAATTTGCTAAAAATTGCCCGGGCAGAGTCATGGGGTCATGGTGAGGTTCTCCTGTTTTCAAAGGTGTTCTTGGTCTGGAGCTCACTTTACCTGTGGGAAGTTGTCAGTGGTATTATTTTTGACCTGAAGCCAAACTGAAGGCTGTGTCCTGCAACCCATCCTTGGCCGAGACAGAAGATAAGCCCTGGAAATGCAGATAAGGTTGCAAAGTTGGGTCACTGAGCTGCTTTTCTGGCTGGTAGAAAGGTGAGACCTGCAACCAGAGATGGTTGTGGGTGAAATCCCTCCATGCCCCTCTTGCTTTGGCAGTGTCTTGGTGGCTCTGTGACCCCTTGAGTGGGTCTGGCTGGCCAGAGTGGGGACAGGCGTCCTGTGCTGTGTGACACAGCTGGGTATGAGCACACGATCAACAAGAGGCTGTTGCTTTCCAATTCTGGTTTATTCTGTTTTCTTGTTCTTTGGTTTTTTTCCCCCTCTTCCCTCTCTAATCACCAGAGCTCCCTGCTGCCTGCAATTTGTCTGGGCAGCTCTCCGAGCCACAGTGAACATGTCCGACAAAGCTTAAATCTTGATCTGAGCAAATCTCTTTTAGACTTTCTCATTTCAACAAAGCCCTTGCTCAGCTGCATTAGTTCCAAGGAGTGCCAGGCCACTGCTCAGTCGATTATCTGTTGCCTTTAGCACACACAGAGAGTTTTGACACATCCCTAATTCACGATGGGGGAGCAAACTCTCCTGGGGTGGGGTGAGAAACTCAGGGTGAGAGTGAACATCAAATCCCTGGTCCTCACAAATTCTGCAGGGTCTCCTCTGCATTCGCAGTGCAGCTGCACTGATTTCACCCCCTTCTTTTTTGATGTTTTGTACAACTGGGAGCTGGTTGCTGCCTTCTGGTGAGCCTTGCTTTAATTGGGACAGCTGGTAAGGGGACATCTTCCCTTGGCTGTTTTAGACCTACCTGACTGCAGCATCTTAACCCTCTTCTCTGTGGCTGATACCAGCCCAGCCAGGGCAGTGGTGCTCTCCAGAGAGCCTTGCTGAGCTCAGCAGGCTCCCAGAGCAGGAGATGCAGTCTGTCCTTGCTGCTTTTGGGCAAGGCTGAAATGAGGCAGGCTTTAGGAAATTAGGTTTGTTTCTCCACGTTCTAGCTGCTGATTTTTTTTTTTTTTGTTACGTGGCCTGAAATATTATTTTCTGAGGACTTGTATATTTAATAACAGGTTTTGCATTCCAGTTTACTGTGAGGCTTTTGTGTGTGTATATACAAACACCAGATGAAATGCTGAAAGGTATATTTGTAATTTGAGTTTATAAGTGAAGTGGGTTGCTTTTCTCTCCCAGAGGTTAATCTGCTTCTGCACATCCACTGCCACATCTTATACAATTTGGAAGTGATCTCTTAAAGCAAAGATGTTTTTCTTTGCAGACTGCTTATTGTAGCACATTATATGGTATAATATCATTCTGTTCAACAACACTCTGTTCTCTTGTGCAAACAGCACAGAAAAAAAGGAGGGGGAAAGGGGAATAAATAAGCAGACACACCAGCAGAAATTCTCCTTTGCTTGTACCCGAATTGCTCTCAGGGAAACGGACACATTTGTATTCTGTCACTGCTACCATGACCAAAGAGATCTCCTAGTCCCAGAGCTCCAATTTAGAAAATCTTGCTGTATAGTGCTGTGAAGAAAAAGTGTTTCTCAAGTGAAAAAAACAGTGACTGTGGAAATGAATGGCTGATGGCACCGTGGGGGATCTCTGGCACCTCTCTCTGAAACGGGGTCCAGCGTGGCAGCCCTGGGGCTGGTCCTGCTGGGAAGGGAGGCTTTGGGAGGGTGGCATTTCTGATCCACAGCCTGGGAGGGATGGGCTGAGCTGGGAGCAGGGGCAGTGCCTGGCATCGGGTGGGTGCAGGCTCCAGGCTGGGTGGCCTCAGGGATGCTTCCCTGGCTCAGAGCCTTCCTCTCCATAGCTGTGTCAGTCTGAGCACAGGAAAATACCAAGGGGAAGATGGGCAGTGGCTGATTTTTAAGGTTTAATCCTGCAGCCCCTGCTGAGGTGCCTCTACCCAGCACAGAACCTTCTGGCTGATACTGAGCTGGGTGTCTGGAGCTGGGCTCCTGTGATCTGATATTACGTATTTGGGCACAAGTTCTCCATTTCTCCCCTATCCAGCATTAAAGAGTCATATCTTGCTTTAAACTCTGGTCAACCTCCATTCCCCAAGTCTTGTGTTTCAGGCTTACTATAAATTATTTAAACAAGAAGGCAGCTTGACTGTAATGTGGGCAAGTGCTCTTTATGCTAAAGGCATGGATGGCAGTCACGCAGCCTCTAGAATGCAGAGAATTTACATAGATTGCTATGATATTTCTTTTTTGCTCTGAAAAGGTGGCATAACTGTGAGTCAGCATTGTGATGTGTCTGATCTCAAGGACCTCACATGATGTGCTCTGAGGACACTCCAGGCTCATATTTTTCCACTGTTTCAGTGAGTTTTTGAAGGCACACCCCCCCTGCCAAACAAATTATCCGCCGGCTCCTTGGCACTGCAGAAGCCCTTCCCAGACCTGCCCCAAAGAATGTGCCCCTGCTGTGTGCCAGTGTCAGGCTGAGATTACAGCTCAGGTGTCCTCATTTCCTGCTCTTGCTAATTGCCAGCAGCTCCCTGGTGCTGTGTGGTGATGAATGAACAATAAGAATTCAAGAAACTTAGCAAAACCTGAGCTATTTCACTGAACTTTCTGTTGAATAATGGCAAAAAAGGGTGCAAGGATTCAGTGATGTCAGAAAACGTGAAACCAGCCAGCAGCTGCCAGGGAGCCTGAGAATAAGCAATCTCCAGTGGTTTGCAGCATAGCCAGCTCTTTTTTTTTTGATGGCAAAGAAAGATGAAACACTACAAAGATATTTCCAGGGAGAAAATAGATGTCATACAACATTTAAATAGATCCTTTCAAGAAGGAGAGCTGCAGAAACCCTTATAACTGGCTCATGAGTGTGAACCTGCTGATTTTTTTTTCTAAAAAGACTGGTAGGACAGATAGCAGGCTTTAAATATACAGCTCTGTTGTCTTGATAGCTTGATTCTATTGTCCAGATTTTGCCTGAATGTACCAGGTAATAATAAAAGCAATACAGTCAGCAGGTCCATAACTACAAAATGAGTGTTTAAAAGAGCTTTGTACTCTACAAAGCAAGACATTTTGAAATAGAGAACTGGTTAAAATGGAAGTTTTAAAGACTACATAGGGATTCATGGTAACAGAGAGAACGCAAGTGGCAAAGAAACTTCTCATGAAGTGGAACTGAAATATTGATAACTGAGAGATCAGGGGGGAATACAGGAAATGGAGGGAGCCTAGTGGTGGCAATTTCTTTCCCGGAAAGCTGTGTGCACTATGGAATGAAGGCAGCTGTCCACTCTTAAATCAGGAATGATTTAAATTTGATCTGTTTGTATCAAAAGGCAGCTCAGTACGTCTCCATGAATTTTCAGAAAAATGCAATAGCTGAAAGGACCCCCTGATCCTGAAACATGGGCATATATGTTAGGAAACAGCTCTTTAGAGCTGTTAGATTTTTTGGTAAAAAATGCTGGCTCAGTGGATGAAGAAGGGAAGGAGCTGGCTTCTTCTTAAGTAAGTTCCCCTTAGTGCTTCCCACCCCGTCCCCACTGCAGAGCTGCTGCAGTTTCCTCCTTTCCTGTCCATGAGCCCCTGGGGTTGGCTCTGCTTTTGGTGCTCATTGCTTTGGGGGAGCCCAGTCCTGGCCCAGGGTCTTTGCCTGCTCTTCCCTGCAGCAGGACCTGAGCTCTCTGCAGGGAGCTCTGACAGTCCTGAGCTCTTCAGTTTTTCTGGTTGACGAGGGGAACGAGCTGCCCCGTTCCTTGCAGGACCACTTCCATGGCTGCTGAGCCTGTCCCACCTCTGTGCTTCACCCTCATCTTCCTCTCCCTCCCTGCTGCCTGTGCTCACTCCTCAGAGGCTGCTGCTGCATGGGCACAGACTGCAGGGCACCACTGAGCACAATCCTGCTTGGTTCTTGCCAGAAAAGAAAAATCCAGCTGGATACCAGCTTGGTTTGAAGCAGTTCCACTGGATGCATTGTGGTCTTAGTGTGGAACCCTACTTCATTAGCATGTGCTGATGAATTTGGTTAGAGCTGGCCTATGCACTAGGAAATCTGAATATTTTTGGGCTGCAATGTGTCTGTGAGTTACAAGGTGATCTGTCTTTGTTTATTTATTTCCTGTGTTCATCTTGGGAAAAGAGGGGCCACGTGTAAAGGAGACTGATAACAGCTCTGTGTGTTTTAGAGCAGGGGGTGCAGGTGGCCATGGCAAATGACTCATCTCCAGAGGTGCTCTCAGAGACTGACTTCCTTCAAGTTCCTGCACAAATATCATTTATATTCCCCTGTCAAGGTGATTTCAAAGTATCTCTTGACTGTGATGGAAGCAAAAATGTTGTGAATTTAGAATTTTTCTGCTGGTCATAAGGAGGAAAAGGAAAGAAGAGGCTTTTATACCATTTTATAAAATGTTTACTCATAATGCATATTTGGAAGAAAGATATGAACCAAAAGATGCAAAGGAGATCTTTCCTAAGAATTTTATTGTGAATTCTGTACCCCTGCATTTCCTATTTCAGTCACTAAATATGAATATTAAGTAAAAATTCTTTAAAACATCATATTAATTAATGCATCATCATTTTTGGAGCCTGTTTGACACAGGCAATGCGAAGTCTGTGTCTGGGGCTCAGAGCTGCCTTCTTTTCCCATTTAATGTTTCCCAAGGATGGATTTTTCTTCAAAGCTTGCACTGTTGCTGGTGCAGAGTCAGGGCTGGCTGGCCCTGCACAAAGATGAGGGGGGAATTGGGGTTTTGCTGCAGAGTTCAGGGGGGTTTGGTTACAAGAGATGTTTGTACTGGCAGCGTGGAACCCGCTCGTGGGCACCTGTGGTGTGTCCTTTTTCTGCACAGAGCCCTTGTTTCTCCTGGCAGCCCCACAGAAGGGGATGTGGTGCTGAGCTGGTGGTCTCTGCACCGCTGCTCGGGGCTCCTCTTCCCCCCAGCATGTGTTTGGTGTTAGGAGGGACACGGCTGGGGAGGGAAATGTCAGTGGCTTTGGAAACCAGCCCCTGGGCACCCAGAAGTTGCATTTTAAAACTCTGCAGTGGCTTTCAGAAGCGGAAAGTCCATCCAGTTCTGTGACTGTGAGCACAGCTCTGCTACAGTGGGGCAAATCTGCTGCTGGTGGAGGGACCTGGAGGACAGAGAGTGACCTGTTGCTTTTTGTGGGTCGTACTTAAAACACAGCCCTTCTTATGGTAAAGCTGATAAAATTTTGAGAGGTTTCTTGTACTTACAGGCTCAGCTGAGCAGATTAAACATTACATAATGTGCCTCTCAGGGGCACTGCATGATTAATGAATGCTTACAAAGTGCTTTGTTAAATATGACATAGTACTAATGTCTCTCTTGTAACAGAAAAACTGAGGAGGAGTTAGTAGAAATTGTGTTCCCTGAAAAGGCATTCTCTTAAGTTTTTGGTTTTTTTTCCTAAAGTAATCTACTGAATGAAGTAAAATAAACTTTGAATTACATGCAGCATAAAGCAAAGCACCAGATTTCTCTTCTTGTGCTGGAAGAAGAACTTAGCTGCTCAGGAGCTCGGCAATGCAGTCACACAAACTTTAGAAAAGGCAATGTGGAGGCCAGTAATTTACCTGGCAACTTTCCTGTGCCATCAAGCACAAGGAAAGAATATAACCTGGAGCTAAAAGGAGACATTTTTGAAATGATTACTGCTCTGATAGCTGAACTTTGATTTATATTTATTATTTTGCATTGACAAATGAATCCAAGCGGAGCTTTGACTTTCAGATTTCTCTGCAATAAAAAACACTTTGGACATAATAATTCTAAGGACTCCATTTTGGAAAAATGGGAACAGTTAAATAAAAAGCATCCCAAGGTGTATGTATGTCTCTGTATGAAGCTGGAAGGCAAATTGTAGGTCTATTCAATTAAAAATCAATATTTATAAAGACCCTGCCAGGACTAATTGCATAGGGCTAGGCTGATGGCTGCTGAAAATCAGCATGGATATATTGGCTTCCATTTTTGACAGCTGAAGATCTGGCCTTCAATTTCGGTGCCTCTAATTTAAACTCAGGATAACCTAATATTGGTGTTACATGTGTCTTTCTGTACCTTCTCCCAGAGAGAATACTCTGAGAGGGAAAATCAATATAGATTCATGTTTTGTATCTTCATGACACTTCCTTGCAGTGGCTGTCACTGAGAGTAACGGGGGACTGAGATCAGAGGCAGAGGGATGGCAGATTAAGCTCAGTTTTGTAAAGGATTTAAAAAATTGACCCTGTTCATGAGGATTTGCAGATGTTACCTACTTTCTTCCAAGGAGATCCTAATACTGCTCTGATTTTTCCAGTTGCTTTGTTTTTCAATTACATTACAGATATCTTTTGTTTGTTTTAAAATGTATTTTCTCTTTCTTTCCTAAAGACAGAAAAGGGGAAATAAAAGTTGCTGTATTTGTGAAAGTGAGAGGTTCAAAATGCCGGATTTTTAATTCAATTTAATTTAACTTAATTTAATTCATTTATTTTTCATCATTAATTTTTTCATAATTAATTTTTCATAATTAATTTAACTTAAATCAATTTCACTTAATTTAACTTGTTAATTTTACACTGAGAGTGTAAAATGCCAGCGTGGTGATGTTCTGCATCCATATTTCACTGAGATAAGTGAGGACATGTGGCACAACGTAGTAGAGGCCAGACATGAATCTAAATTTTACCACCAGCCTTTCAAGGCACCCCAAACCTGACTTGCTGTGTTTAGTTTGGACAGACCATCAAATCATTCATTGCTGTGTCCTGAGAAGCTGGGGAGTGATTTGCTACTTTGGGTTTCTTTTTAGAGACCAGACGGAGCATTTGCTTAGGGTAAGGCTGTGACTGGTGAAAGTTCATTCCCCAAAACCCAAGTTTTCCTTTTGCTGCCTGGATGGGAGCAGATGGACTGGCCAAGCACCTGGGTTTGCAAAGAGAAAAGTGGCTGATGGCAATTTAACTTCAGCTGGGAATTCACTAGAAGAGTCCAGGAAATGAAAATTAGGCTGTACCTTCCCTTAGACATCTGATAAAGGAGATTATAGACACACATAAGTGCAGGCCTGGAGAGTCCAAGAATTCTTAAATCCCTGGAAGGACAAGCAAAACTCAGAATACTGGCAAAAAAATCTTCACATGGCTACATTTTCAGCAGTAAGGATATTTTCTGACTTTGGAGTTTGCAAGTTTCAGACCATAAGAGTTCTTTATGATTTATATGCTATGAGCACAAGTTTCTATGGTACTTCATTCCATATCATTTATTATTGCCCTGAATGCTAAGCAGTATTTCTTATTGCCTGTAAAAACTATACAACTACAATGATTTATTTTTTGAAAAAGTACCAAAATTTCATTTGATTAAAAAGCCCCACAAATCCCTTGAAATTATGGAGTACATATTTTGTGACATATTTTTTAAGAAAAATTAATGTTCCTGAATATTTAATCTTTTAGTAATGTCGTATATAAAGTCAAGTAGTTAACTGACATTTGGATTATGATTATGAAATGCTGTACAGCATAAAAAAATGTGGTATTGTTTTTGGTCTACTGTACCCAGGTACACAAAACTGCTGTGGGACCTCGTGCTCCTTCATAAATCTTGTGGGACTGAAACATTAATAACTAAAATTAGTTAGTGATTGTGTTGTTAATGCTTTCAAAATGAAAAAAGGCTTAATGCTGCTCTGCTGGGAGGTATTAATGGCCACTGTTATGGGGGATTGTATGTTTTGTTTATTTGCAGTGCTGCTTGGTGGTGATGGATATACTCACCTCTTTCATTGATGGTAAATACAAAGACCAATTAAGGGCTCCTTTGTGAGGTGATGGATGGAACAAAAGGCAGCTGGGATCCAAGGCAATGAGCTGTGCAAAACTAATGAGCAACGGAGCCAAATGGACACGGGTTTTCCCGTGGATTAATTGCAAACTCTGGTTTGACTGGTTAATGGTTTATCCTTCTGTGTTTTTGAGAAGTAAAAAAATTATGGAAAAAACACTGCAAAAAGAGGGAGGGGCAGTGCTTAGCCCAGGAGAAAGCCACAAGCAAGAGCTCCTGGTGGGAACAGTGCTTGCTGGGAAGGTAGTCTTGCATTTCTGGAAAGAAAACATTATTGTTTGGGGTTTTTCACTTGTGTGTTGAGAAAGCAGAATTGTGCTATACCTCTTTTTTGTGGTAAATAAGCAGAACTGCGCCCAAAAACCCACTTGATTTGTCTCAGCTTGTTTTCTTTCCATTGGGAAACAAGTGGGCTACTGAGACCTGCCCCCACCTTGGGAGCAACCCCTTGGGAGAAAAGGGGAGCACTGAGAGGAAATGGGAAGTGTTTTGCTTTTCCTTTGTATTCCACGTGTCACAACATAGACCTGACTTCCGTGGTAGGCACAGTAGAGGGAATCAGGAGGGATATCAAAGGTGAGGGTGTTTATGGTTGTATTTAAAGTCCTAAACCCCAAATTGCTTGATTAGTTTGTCTGCAGTAGTTGTGAGCAACACCCACGAACTGGGAGTGGAGCCTGAGTGCAGCTGGTGACTTGATTCATGCAGGGCTCAGCAGGCACATTAAAAATTATCTACTATAGCATTAAATATTATTATTTTTTACTGATACTGCTTAAAAAAGAGATTCCAGGATTTTTAGGATGAGAACGCAAAGGGTTGTCTGCAGGGGGAAAAATTCTCCAGGGAGTTTTTTCTGACATTGATGAGAGCAAGTTGGACACTTGGGATTAATGGTAACCTCCTGACAGCAAGAGAATGCCTTGGGGAGGTGGGCTAAAAATTGCCAACATACTCTTTGCTAATGAATACTGGGCTGTGTGAGTCACTGGGAATGAAATACGGGAGAATATTCATTCTCAGCCCACCAAATAGGTTTAATGTTTACCCTACTGTGAAATTGTCTTCTTTACTCACGGATTTGAGAACATCTTGTTCACTACAACTTAGTCACAAATGTGTCCTGGTCGAGTGACTGCAAAAGTCCAGTTGGAAGAGCTGGTGGCTGTATCTGTTGAAATTCACCTTGCAGCATGATTTTTATGTTTTACAGGAGTCACTGTTCTGAAACCTTAAGCACTTATGAGAGGCTGTTCTTATTTGTTCCTTCAAAATGCCATTGCTGGGGCAAATTGTTATTTAGAAGTGTATCATAGTCTGCTTTTTCTGAGGAGTGGTCTGTCTTGACTGGTGTATCAAATGTATCTTACAGGTTCAGTTGTGACAATATAAAGGTATACGGAGCACTGTGGCAAGTTTTTTCTTTGTATTTATATGATTTCCCTTGATTTCTATTTACATGATTCTGTATCTGTATGATTTCTCTTCCACTTTTAGTGGAAAGACCCCAAAACTTCAGGTGAACAAACCAGAGATGCCTGAACCTGGGGGTAAAACGCTCGGAAGCAAATGTTATCTTGTGATCCCAATAATGAAATGGAAAAAAAACTGCTTTCATCTGACAGCTGGTAGAGATTTTTGTTTAGAATAAGGAAAATGCTGTTCTGCTCAAGAGTCCTGCCCCTTTCTCAGGGCAAGGGAATTGGAGAATAGGAAAACCTTCTTGTGAATGGAGAGGAAATGGAGAGGAGCTCAGAGCTAAGCAGCTCCCACAGCCCTGGTGTGTACTGTGTGTTTAAAGGCTCACACTTAGCCTGACCAGAGGTTTCAACTCACCCTCACAACAGCATTTCAGGACAAACTGATCCAGGATGCTGGGTGGGAACCAGGAGAAAGAAAAGAAGCTGTGATTCTGTAGCTGCTGGCTGTGTTTAAAAAGCAAATAAATACTGCTTCTAGAGAACACTGGGTTTCTTCCCTTTTAATGGAAACAACACCAGTGTGTCTTGCCCCTCTTCCTGTGCCTGCATTGGTCTGTATTTTCTGTGTGAATTTACACCCCAGCCCTGTTCCCTGAACCCTACAGACCCCACGTGTGTCCCAGTGATGCAGGCAGCAGGGATGGATCCCCACGCTGCCGTGCAGCCCCTTGGACACCAGCTCTGCCCTACGAGGGGATCAAGGCTCCAGATTCCTGCAGCCCTGGGCAGCACAGGTTTGCTTTGAGTTCTGCCCTGTCGGGAGCTGTTACAGAGCAGCCAAGGGAGGGATTTTCATTGCCAGGCTACAAGAAGCCTTATGAATCTCTTCAAGAAGAACAGCCCTAAAGGCAGCTACTCCAAAAGGCAATCACCTGCTGCAGAGATGCTCTTTTGGGTACTCATCCCTCTTGTATATAGAAATTCTGAATAATCCCTCCAATACATAACATTTAGGTCTGACTTCATTAAGCTGGAGACCAAGCTGAGGCCATAGGCCAAAAATCCCATCTGGCCACTTGGCCCTTGCTGGGCTGCAGAGAGGAGCTGGCAGGGCTGCTCTGTGAGGATCTGCAGGCTGGGTGGGTTTTGCATGGAAGAGGAGCAGACCTGGGCTCTGCTCGTGCCCCTGTGGTTTCACAGGGTGGCTCTGTGGGGTGAGTGACCCCGTGTTTTGGCTTAGGGGCTTCTGGGGTCAACCTGTGTTAATAAGTTTTGGCTGTGAGGAGGCATCCCAGGCAGAGAGGGCGGAGGAGCTGCTGCTGAAAATTCAAATTGTACCTGAGGAGGCTCTAAGATTTGAGTGAGATTTCACAAGTGACAGCCATTGCTCAGAATGTATTCCTGCTTCTGGGGGCTTGGAATCAATTCCCCCATCCTCCACAGAACCTTGATATAGATAGATATGGTGCCTGCTATTGCAGCTAAATATGCAGAGATAAATATTCCTCAGCAGAGCATTGAGGGGGTGAAGAACAAACAATTTCAAATTTGGACTGAATTTTTTGGCTTCCTAGCTTGAACCCTGTTTGTTCAAGGACCATGGAAGGGTGACCCTTCTGTCCCCATGGTGTCACCTCACTTGGTCGGGACCTGTGTGATGTGTTATGAAGTGTCTTTTCTGAAGCACGAAATCGAGTCGATACGTGAGAATCTCGCCTTTCATTTTGCAGGAGAGCAGGGAAAGGAGGAGGTGGGAGGCAAAAGCGTGCTTTTAAACCAGCTCAAAATAACAATCAGAAAGCGAATTAAAAAAAAAAAAATTCCCACAGACTTAATATTTTTAAGACTCTGTGACTTTTTAAGCCCAGCCACCTGACTTTGGGGAGGGGAAGGGGGCTGACTCATAATATTTGAATACTACAGATTGGCAATGCAGAGCCTTGCTGCTTTCCTGGCGGGTGTAATGACTGCGAGAAGAGTGAATCGCCTCCCTGGGATCTTGGAAGGGAGTAGTAGAGCAGAGGAGTAGCTGTGACTCAGGCGTGGGGATGTGTGTGAGTCACGGTGACTCTTGCTTGGTAATTGCTTGCTTAGAGCAGCACTTAAAAACCTCCCGGTCCATCCCCATGGAAAGCTGGATACTTGCAGCAGATCCAGACACAGCTTTATGAGAAATGTTGGCTCAGACAAAGAATGAGCCGTGACATTCTGCTGGCTTGCAGGTGAATTAGAATCTAAATGGAAATGCTTTGATTCCCTTCCCATCACATAGGCTGATTTCAGTATTTGCACGAACTCTGACCCCTGAGTGCTTCAGAGCTCCGGGTGTTTGTGGAGCAGACATCAACACAAAAGTTTGAACAGTAACGACAGGTTGATGACTTGAGATTTTTATTGTTACTTTCGTTGCTTTCATAAAGTGTTTGTCAGTCACATCTGCAGAGCAGGAATTCTAAGGAGTAATTTGTGTTGCTATTGTTTATTGCTTTCGTGTGAAATCTATTTTATTTATTTGGTTGGACTTCAGCCCAGAAGTAGATTATTGTTTTATCCATATCCAGTTTAAAATATTTGATTTAAGCTTTCAGCATGCAAATTAATCTTCATGTATTTGCAGACGTAGAAACTGTGCAGGCTTCTATTTATATGATATTAAAGATAAGGGACAAGGAGCAACGAAAATGGAACCAAATATTTACAGCTGGGAAAAAGAGAAACAACAACATCTGAAATTATACTCTACATGAACCAAATGAGAGAAAAAAGGCCTGTAAGAATGTAAAAGTAGCTGTCTTTGCTGCCTCTAGGAGATATCTGTAGATGTTGCAGAGTTAAAGTTGGTCTTCACTTCTGTAGCACCTGGGTTTGCCTTGGCCCCCAAAGAAAGGCAAAGCTTGGAGCATCTGGGGTGTTTATTCCTGAACTTTCAGGAAAAAAAAGAGCTGCTGGGCCTCAAGGACATCCTAGGTGGCTACAAAACTCCTAGATAAGCCTGGCCAGCTCCCCAGGTTTTATTTCAGTGAAACTTCACCTTTCACTTTTATGCGTGTCTGAAATGGGGTCGAAAGCCACAGACTTGGATGTCGTTTTGTGGAGGAAATTGCACAGCTCTTAATTTGAGCAGCATCGAGAGGAGCTTTCCTGGTGCCCTGGGCTGGCAGGAGCTCAGCAGCCAGGGCTGTGCCATGGCTGCTCCCTCAAGTCCCACTCCCACCACCACCAGCAGATTGCAGATTTTTTTCCACATCCAAAGGGACCAGGAGGAGGAGGGGGCATCTCCTCACCCGTATTTCCCACTCCTTGCTTAGGAGTATTTCAATTGTCACAGTTCCTTGGTGAAATCACTGTCATGCTCAATGAAATTGTCATATTGATCAGTCCCCAAGTCATCCAATGGTGCTTCAAGACCAGAAGATGCTTGGGGGAATTCAGAGGGGATTTACTATCAAAGGGATTCTGATCTTTATAAAAGTTTTATTCTTTGAAAGCAGTTAGAAAACAAACTGTCATCCAAATATTTTATCATAAGATTTCTTGGCTTGTGGCTGAAAGGAATGAGCTGGGGAGGAAAATTTGTACATTTGGAACATGAACAGAAGATACAGAGTGCCTTGTTCCTCATTGTTCTTAGAGTCTATATTCTCTCATTTTCAGTAGAAATACCAGTTTTCTCCTCGGTGAGATTTCACAGGTACTGTAGTGCAAGTGACACTGAGAGGAGAAAAGGTTTCTGTTTTCTTCCACACCTTTTAATTTTGAGAGGTCTAAGAATAGGGTTTTTTTTTTCCCCAAAAGGTTTGGGTGCTCCTCTTCCTTTTTCCCCCCTATTTTTCTGCCCTTTTGTATATTTTAGCAGCATAGTATTGTGCTTGTTTCTTCATGGTCTCTTCATGCTGTATTTGGCATAATTAAAATGAGCTTTGTAGATATTTTATTATTACTTGTACACAGGGACTCTCTGTGTGTCTAGTTATCCACAGCCAAATGTGCTTATTCAGTGGCCCTAAGGTAAAATCCTTTTAACATTAAATTCAGATCAGTGTCCTCATGGAGCTCAGTGGCCTGGCATTTAATTTCACCAGAAGAAAGGTGTGACAGCAACTGCTGATCCCATCAATGTTCTGCTTTTCCCTACATTGGTGATAAATATGGGCTGTGGATAACCTTGAAATAAAAGGTCCTGAGTCCTTTGGGATCTTGCGCATGGGTTAAAACTCTGATTATTAATATTGGCACCTCCACTGTCCTCAGCCACGTCAATAAGGGCTAACACTCAGTGAGAACTGAGTGTCTCAGAAAACCGAGTTTCAAGAATTTTCCTGTCTTGAGGTTTTGTTCATTTCTTGGTCACTCTTGTCCCAGTGGGCTCCAAACCCCATCACATCGAGTTTTGTAGGAGCTCAGTGAAGCCCTCGTGTCTGGAGCCAAATTAATCCTGGAGCACGTTGCTAACTCTGAATTGCAGCTTGGAACCTCTGCTGGATTGTGCTTAATGAAATTTGTAGTGTGTTTAACAGTGCTTGGCCAGAACTTAATTGTATCCAAAGAAATAAGTGCTGTCCTATACAGTAATAAGTTTAGTTAAAATCAGTGCAGTAAATATGGACATTACCATTAATTGCTTTTCTCCTCTACACTTTAAAAGTACACTTTAAAAATAAAAAATATTTTGCTGGTTGATGCCTGTCCTTTGCTTTGCCATTTTGAGGGTGACCCTGGTCTGGTTCGACACTCGAGCAGCTTAGATTTTACTCTGGAGTAAAATCAGCTTTTATAGGCAATATTGTTTTAGAGTTTTGCCTTTTATTTGAGCTGAGCTGGGCTGCCTTTCCTGAGGCAGCTTCCTGATGCACAGTGAAACCTCCAAGCCATTGTAAAGAGGATGAGCCTTGCCAGGAATACATCTACCAGTGTCAGCTAGAGCAGAGCTAATGGCACTTCAGTTAATACAATTTCTTAATTAGTGCATTCAAAATGCATTGCTGCTGGACACTGCCTTAGTTTTCTTCTCTGTGTCCCAGTTTGCTGTATTGATGCATTTTCACATCTAAAAATATCCAGGCTGTTTCCATGATACACTACACTTCAGTCTGCACAGAAAACAAGTCCCTGTTTGACAAGGGAATATCTGCATTATAGCCCCTGGCACAGGGAGCCTCTGGTGCCTTCACTGGGTATTTGTGATTGAGGAGGGCATTTGGTGTGAGGGGTCCTCACCTGGTGGCAAACTGCAGTCTGGGAAAAACGAGTTCTGAGGGAAGTTGTGCCTGTGACATCCAGCTTGACTCCAGCTAACAGGGCTCCTTCCCCTCTCTCCTTGCAGGCTGGGACAGGCTTGGCCCTGCTCTGCACTCTCCTCTTTGTGCTCCCTCATTGCCATTCCACGTGGGTGCCTCACTGGAACAGGCAAGTCAGAAAACACTCAAAAGGAAAATATATTCTTGAAGACCAATATAAATTTTTAAGGGTTTGGAGAGTTTCCTGGTGGCTTTTGCAGCAGTGCAGCTTGAGCTCTGGCAGGAGAGGAGAGGGGTATTTTTCCTCTCCCTTGGGCAGCAGGAGGCTCGTGCACGCAGAGCTCGCGGTGTCCCGGGTGAAACGCTTCTCTCAGGTGTCACCTAGAAGCTCAATAATAAATAGGCTGTTGCTCCTCAGATGAGCTGATTTTGAAACCCAGCTCCCCTGCACTCCTGCTCCCAGTAAGTCCCATGTGGAGACTCATGAAACTGGAGGGAGAGGAGTTCTGGTGAGGTCTCCTCCTCTCGAACGGAGCGTGGCTCATGGCCCCAGTGTGGGGGCAAAGGGGCTGTGCAGAGCTGAAGAGGCAGTGTTGACAGGTGGCAAGGAGAATGTGGGCTTTTTTGGTTTACTGCTTTTTTATTTACTTTAAAATAATGTACCCCAGGAATGTGGCAAGCCCGGGAGAGCACATGCTGCTCCAAGGGCCCCCTCCTGCTGAATCTCAGCCTTGGGTCTGCTGTGCTTGGCATGTGGCTCCTGAAAGTCTCCTGCACTGTCACAGGTCTGCAACAAATCAAGCTGAGTTTAGTGGAATTAATTTGAGTCTGCTCCAGGACGGTTGGCGGAATAATTTGGTCTAAAATAGCATCATTATTACCACCTATGGTACAGCTTATTGGATGCAGGGCTTACTTTCAAGAGTTTAATATGGAGCTGAGTAGGAAAGGGTTTTCCTGTCCCAAAAACTCATTGTGATTTCTATCCCTCTCCCAAAATACTACTTTGATTAGACTCTTACAGGGCTTTTCTGAGAGCAGTGGGGAGCACCTGAGAGCAGCAGAAGGGTGAGACATCACCAAGCAGGGAAATGCAGGTGTGAGGCTTGGTCCAAGTCCTTGCCCCCATCCAGTGTTTCAGTCTATCTGTTATTGCAGGCTTGTTGCTCAGACTTCACCATCCCACTTGAAATTACTGACTCACCCAGGATGCAACAAATATTTCCTAATGGAGAGTTCTAAAAACTGCTATCAGTCCTACTGAAAAAAATGTAGCAAGCTGACATGTCTAATGGAGGTAAAAAAACCCCATCAGAAACTTTCTGCCATCTGTGGTTTGTTATTCCTATATAAAATGTATATTAGCTACTTGTTTACGTCTGGTGTTTTGGGATTTATAATGAAAAGTGATGCCAGCACCTTGGCCCTTTATAAGCAGAGGCTGATTGTCAGCAATAGCAGCTTGATCCAGGATTTCAGGTACCTTTAGTGCTACTTACAGTTGTAATTTATGACCAACATTCTTCTGCTGGTTCATGCAGGGCTGCAGATATAAAATACCAACTTAAATATTTATGCAGGTAGCACATCTTTGTGAATATTTCTTCGTGGTAAGGAAATGCTGCTTAAAGAGCAATACATTTCATTACAGTGGGAATGACTATGTGAAAGCTGTCAATGTTTTGAACAAAATCTGTGGATGCCATAAAGTGTTAGGATTACTCATTCGCCAGATCTGTGCTTTGGAAGGGAGCAAAATGTGTTTGTTAATGATACTTCAGTAGTGACAAAGAATTTGTCTAGAAAATTGGCACATCAGCTGAGAATATCTGGTTGTGGAGCTCAAGCTTTAGGGGTTCAGTGTTTCTTCAGTGCATGAATTAAATTCAGCTGAGGGGACAGAACCTGTGCATAAAGCTGAACAAGATCCAGACAAGGACAGCTCACCTTGCTGTCACACATTATTGGAGATCTGATGGTGCTCAACTTCCCTCACTTGCCAAATCTGACAATTACAATTGCAAGTGTCTTTGCAGAAGCTCTCATTTCATTCCTGCTGACTGACAGCTGCCCAGTGCTTTTGCATGCATAAATCCATTTTGCAAGGAAGCACCCCAGATGAAGAAGAAACTTATTTCTGCAGAAATTTTGGATCTGCAGCATGGCAAGAGTTGCAAGGATTGATTTGTATCTCTGCTCTCTTCGGCCCCTCTTACCATGAAAATAGCTAGCAAAAAGAGGGGAATACAGTTTAATAAAGCCTTGCAAAGAAAGCAAGAACAAAATTAATCTGGAAAATTATATTCTTGCCATAGGTTTTTATTAGCATTTTATTTTTAAAGAGAGTGAATTACTACCTACTGATTGCGTAATATTAAAGTTTAAGAATATATTAAAATTTAATGAAAACGTCTTAAATATCAAGCTGAAGAGCCAATGCTATCTGATTTTCTTTTTGTGCCTGATGAACCTACAGCTGAAATCTCTGCAAGTCCTTCCTTTGTCTTTAACAGATATCAGAGCAGGCTTTTGAAGGAGTAGGTCTATTTACAAAAGGTCAGACGCATTTGTAATGAAAATTCCATTCATCAAGATGCATTCAGATTGTGAAAACAGCTTATCGCTTCCGAATGGATTTTCTTCCCTCTATGGGTAAAACAAACACCCCTGAAAAGAAGGATGGATACGTTTCTCGTGGCACTCAAAGGTCAGCTCACAACACAGCAGCCCTGAGGGCTTACCCAGCTGCATGAGGAAGCTGTGCCCTCGCCAAGTGCCAATAAACACAGAGCTATGAGGGCATTAATATCTGTTTGAAATAATCCATCAAAGCTGGTGGTTGTGGGTTTGATGGTAAAACCACCCTGTTGCTGAAGAACCTTGTGGAGAAAAGCTGCTCACTGGTGGATTGTCTGCTTTGAGGGATTGAGGTGGTCTGGCCTTGGCTCTCTTGGTGTCTGCAGGATCATATCGTTTTTGTGGTTTCTCCTCAGAAATGGGTTTGCTGAGTTTCTGGAAAGGTTTTTTTTTTTCATTTTCCACTCCCTTCCCTCCCCCTCCCCCTGAATAAATGCTGCTTGTTGTGTTTTGATTTAAACAAAAAAAGAAAAAAATTAAAAAATCAAAGCTCCTGAACAACTGTTGGAGCCTGCCTGAGTTCAAAGAGCATCTGGGTGCTGCTCTTAGCCATGTGGTTTAGTTTCAGATCATCCTGTGAGCAGCAGGACATGATGATCCTTACAGGCCCCTTCCAACTTGAGATATTCTACAATGATTCTAACTCCCAGAACAGCTCAACAAAACCCTGAAATCCCTCAAAGGACTTGCAGATTGGGCTCTTTTTTTTTTTTTCCCTTTGAGATTTTCTTTACTGCCTCACTCCTCATAGTCCCTTTGCATGCTCTGTCTCCAGCTAGTGGAAATTGGATGGGCTGTGGAAGATGTAGTCAAAGGAAGGAATGTGGTATTTAGGGTAGAATTAATGAGTTAAGTTCCCATTACAGGTACTCCATGCAGTAATGGTATCTCTAAATTGATTTATTTGATAGTCAAAATTGTGGTGTGGCTGCTGCAGGTTAAACAGAGGGGTTTCAGGGGTGTAGCTGGGGAAAAGGAACCCAATCTACACTTCCCTCACACTAAGCCCTTTTTAAGGAAGGTGGGGTATTTCCAAGCTGTGCTGTCCTTCCCACTCTCCCTGTCCCCTCTGCAGCTGCCTGGGGTGCCCAGCCCTGCCCTGGCCCTGGCTAACAGAGCATCTCATTCATTACAATGGCTTCAGCCTTGCTCCTGCCACCTGTACTGCCCAGAGAGGTGATGCTGTGGGCATTAAAGCCAAAGCCTGTCCCAAGAGGATCCTGCCTCTGCCTGGTGTGAGCTGGGTGAAGTCTGTGCTGTTTTTACAAACACTTGTTTTGTGTGTGATTTGGAACATCCTTCCCTGCACGAGCAGCTGCCCCTTCTTCCTTCGGGTGCCCGTGCTGCTCGGTGGAAGCGAGAGCTGGTGCTGCACGGAGCAGCCTGAAAGCCAACACCCAGCTGGGGTCCCAGCAGTGTCCCCTCCCTCCCGCTGGTGGCTCCACCGTGTCGGGGTCAGTCCCTGTGAGAGGGCACGGCCAGCCAAGGTGGGATGTGCAGCCTCCACAGAGCCTCCTGCCTCTTCCTCACGGGCATCCCTCCTGGGAGAGCTTCTGTGCCCGGGTGAAGGATGCTCTGGGCCAGAGCTGAGCCTGCCCAGGCGGAGGGAGGAGGGCAGCACGGGGATTTGGCCACTTCCAAGCTCTCTGAGATGGTGCCCACCAAAGGCGTTGGTGCTGTTTGTTTTAATGCATCTTGAAATGCACTCCTCCCCCTTGTAAAGGGAATATTTGTTATGCATTTTATAGTCTCAGGCATGGCCATCTGCTAATACAGTCAAGTAGACACAATAAAGGAGGTTTATATCTTTTTAGGTTCTGCTACTTCAGGTTCTATTTTTGATGCAGTAGGAGCCAGCGCAGCTGAGCTGAAAGACTCTCAGGAACATGCCATGCATTTTATAGTGGATGTGACTAAAGAAAATTTGCTGAAGGACTGGAATTAAAGGTGGCACATAACAGAGAATTAAAAATTGCTGCTGTCCTGCCTTTAACCAGGGGTAGTTTAGAAACTCTTTTTAATGTAAGAGACTCGAGACACTTTTATTCTGGGATTATGTAGCCTGGGAGGTGCAAGTCTGCCTGTGAGCTGCACTGAGATGTGAATGGTCAGTACCAGCACGTCTTTCACCTGTACAAGTATGAAAAGCTTTTAATTGCTGTCTGGAGGAGGGTTAGTCGTCTTCAATTTGTCTCCTGACACTTGGTAGACTTATACCTGCATTAAATAAATAAATTAATAAAGCACACCCCTAATTTTGTGCGTCGGTAAAACTCCAGCTGACCAGAGGTTCAGTTTCTTGCCTTTGCTGTAGGGAAATCCCTTGTCAAATCTGGGAGCTGAAGGCTGGGAAGGACTCCCAGATAAATGAGCAGGGAGTGCTGCTCCTGCAAGCAACCACACTGTTTATTCTGTGTTTGTGTAAATTGCCTTTGAATTTGAAGTGTTTTTCACTTTCCAGAGAAGTTGCAGGGAATTTACTCCAACTGAGCCCAGTGTGGGACAGGTCAGTGGGGACGTGGCCCCTTGCAGAGGGGTGTTGGGGTCACTTGGGCTGGGCAGAGCAATGCAGTGATCCATGTGCCCGCTTGGCTGCTGGGCCAGGCAGGAGGAGGGACTGAGTGGCTCTCAGTGGATTTTCTCCCATCTCTGTCTTGGCTGCCTAATGTCCTTTTTTCGGTTTTGTTTTTTAAAATTATTTTAATTTTATTTTAACCTCTCAACCTGCATGCCAGAAGACATTGTAACTTGTTTTAAAGCCTCTTGCAAGATCTGATTCAGAATGACTCTGTGCAGTTCTCTTGTGTGACTACACTTCCTGACCTCCTGCAAGACATCATTATCTTCAGCTGATTTTCTCTTCCAACCCACAATATGCACTGAGTTGTTTCTGAGATGCTTTTTTATTTTTAAATGTGACTATTCAGTAGGGAATTTGGAAGTGCTCTCTTAATCCTACGAAGTCATTAGGACTTGGGCCAACAACAAAATCTAAGAGCTGAAGCTGAACTTTCTAGATTGTCTGGGGAAAAGTTGTGGAGGATGAGCAAAAATTCACCTGCTGAGAGCTGTAACTTCAGAGTGCAATTTTCATTCATTTTTTTATCCCTGCTCTAAATTGTCACAATTCAAAATCTCTTGCTACCTTGACACCTCTCCAATATGTTTTCCTGTTTTACAGACGCTCTTCCACCTTTTTTTTCTTGCTAATTTGGGTGGGTAACACCGCCCAGAGAGCCATTCCTAGGTTGATAACCTTGCACAGAACGTGTTGTTCCTAAGGTAAACTTCATCAGTGATGGGAGGTTTTGTTGTTCATTTGTTTGCTTTTGTCTTTTCTCACCTTTCAACCTGCGTGCCAGAGGACTTCTAGTCACTTGTTTTACAGTCTCTGGCAAGTGAGATTCAGTTTGGCTTTTTGCAGTTCTCCCCTGCAGAGGAAGTGACTGTAGTGGGGTGGTGACCCCTGCTTTCTTTGGTGGAAGCTGAGGGTGAGGACTCCTGGCTCATGAATTTCATGTTAATTATGTATGACTGCTCTGCCTGCCGTGTTTCTAATTAGCTGTGGTTTATCCCAAGCCTTTACCTACCCTTAATCCTTCTCTGCTACTGTTTTGAGGCTTGTCTGATAACCAAAACAGATGAGCTGGTGTATCTTGTGATATCTGCTTTACTGCATGCTTTGTTCTCATTTCCCTCATCCCCTGAAGAGTGCAGAAGGAAGCAGGGCTCTGAACGAGGAATGGCAAAGAAAGATGAGCACAGAAAATTGCCTTCTCCTTTCTGTTGCTCTTTCAGCATTTCTGCATGCTTGGGACAGGTCCTCACTCTCCTCATTTACCTCACCTTCTTGTTTTTCTCATGGTTTTCAGCAAGAAATTGGCTTGGGCTTTTTTTATGAATGCTACACACATCTGCATGAGAGATTTGTGCAGTCCTCTGGTATTAATTTGTTGTTTTATCCTGTGGTTTTCGTCTTTTGCCTTCAACTGTGTGGTCATAAAAATTTTCCTTAGTATTTGATGTCTTATCCCACAGCAGTTACATGATTAGATAGCAAGTGTTTAATTAGATTTTGGCTAGTTGGCTACATGTCTTGGTATCTGTAATACCTGTCTGGCCACAATTAATAAAAGGGACTATAACCCTGCAATTATTTAATCTTGCTTAAATATCCATGGCCTTGAGCAACAGCAATAAGGAGGTAAATAAGAGTATTGGAGTATTACCTCTGTGGGTGTAAGGATCTTCTTGGAATTACGCTGAACATTTTGGCATCAATAGCACAGCAGGTGATTCTGCAATGAAAATTTCCTAGAGTAATTTTGTCTGTTTGCTCTTTTCAGCTAATGCCTTTTACAGGCAGTGCAATAAATACTTGCGATTTACAACAAACTTTTAGGAGAAAATCTCTGGTAATAGAAACTGTTCCATTATCATGTGCTTCAGATATTTTTGATATCTCCTCACAAGGCATTTACTGAAGTCACAGCATAAACGAATGACCAGGGTGTAACCAAAAATAACACGAGTGTACTCAGATGATGCTGTAGCCCCCTCCAGCATCAGTAATTCCTTCAGATACCACCATGCACAGAAACAGCAGTTGGAAAATAAACTATTTTGGCCTTGGAAGAATGATACTGTGCTGACAGTCTGTGGAGACATCTCAGAATGGTTTCCTCTCCCTCCTCTCTCTCCCATTTCCCTTGAAGGCATCCCAAAGCACCCTCAGGTGCAGTCATTGCTTTCTTGAGTAGCATCCATGTTTTGGAAAGCTCCTAAAAATGTGTGAGCCTTGCCAGGAGTATTGCTAAATGAGAGGAGAATTATTGTAGCTCTTGTTCTGGTGAGAGGCGAGTGAAGATCTGAGTGAGAGTGGGCACTGATGGACGAGCACCTTGAGTGAATTTGTGTCCGTACCCAAAGGGAGCCTGCGTCCAAACCTGTCTGACCTTGTGATGTCCCTTTCCCCATCACACAAGAAAACTTCATCTGGGAATTTTACAGGTGTGAGGAGAAGAGTTTTGGAGGGCAGATGAGAAGAGGGGGTGTTTAAAAGGCCTGATCTGAGATTTCATGTGGAATAGGAAAACAGTTTGTTCCAGGGGGCTCAATTGCTTTATTATTAGGAGCTTGTGGTTGGGGTAAGTGTAGTCCTGGCAGCAGAGCTGACTGGAAAAGCTCTGTTCCATTGAAGCCCAAGTTGTGGGGATTTCTTAGAGTTTTAACTATTTTGACATATTTTCCTGAGGGGAGAAAATTATCCAAACAGAACAGACTTGCTTTGAAACAGCATTAAATACTGGCTTGAAGAGTTCAGCCTGCATTCTATCCTGGACATATGAGATAGCTCTGATTTCTGTTAAAACATGTCTCTGAGGAGGAAAATGGGCCCCAAATTATTTTCCACTGGTGATCAGTAAGGATTCATGGGGAAACTGCATGATGCAGTCGGAGGGTCTATCAGGGGGAGATGGCTTTGCTGAGAGAGAGACACAGAGACCATGGGGCTTTAGGGAAGATGAGGGGGAAAAAGAGTAAAAAGAAAATTGCACAGGAAAGTGCATGCTGTGGTGGAAAAATAGGAGATAAAAAGTTGTGCTGTAGTTCCTCTTGTAGTGATGCTCTTGATGCAACTCTTTTCCTGTTGGATGTGCACAGGGACAAGGCATAGATCTGTCATTCATCTTCAGAGCCCTGGCTCTGCTCTGCCATCCCTCCTTTTCAGATTTCGGTGCAATAGCACCACTCTTACAGAAATGTAATTGTCACGTGTATCGTGCATGTATTTCTGTAAAAGCAAATGTTAAGTGCACACAGTTAACTTTGTGGCTAATGGAAAAAAAATAAAATCACCTTTGTGTGTCTGAAGTGAATTTAAATTGAAAACTGTGCTGGAATATTTCAGCTTCAAAAGGAAAATGTTGACCAGGTTGGGATTGTTTTTCCTTTTAAACTCCCAGTTTCTTTTTTGTAAGTAGCAGCTCTGATACCCCAGAGAGCTGGGCTGGGCTCTCACATCTCCACCTTGCTTCATCACCTTTGCATGGATTCTCTGGGTCTTGTAAAGGAAGCAAAGGCACTTTGTGGCATGCTGGGCTCTTCCAGCTGAGGTCTCTGCCTCAGCTGCTTCAAACGTTCTCTCTGGCTGTCTGCAGATCGTTCCCAGCCTTGAAATCCACCTGGGTATTTTCCTCCCACTCAGAGCTGTGTGTCCTCACATCCTCTGTTTCTGTCTCATTGTTTCAGATCTTCCTGGGGGAGTTCTCAGCCTCTTTCTGTAGATGTTTTTTTCATTTTGTTTTGCATTAATAATACTGGAAGAGGTTGGAGGGGCAGGGGGGAAGGAAGCTTCAAGTCTGCTGGAGTTTTTCCAAATCAGTTCATCATCATTAATCTCCCAATGTTATTTCCCTCCCTTAAAGCTTCTTGGTTCATTATTGCCACAAAAAAAAAAGGAACCCTTTGTTTGGTAACAAGGGAATTTGTGTCTGTCAAGGCAGCAGCTTTTTGCTCCAAATTCCATATCTAATTTTGCAGAAAAATACTGTCAGCAAATTGCTTGAGGTATTGCAGTGAAACACAGGGCTTATGTTACCAGCAAACATTCATGCTATTATGTAAATCTTTGCAGAGCTATATATCAGAAAAATAAATAAATGGAGTGACCAGAAAATATACCTGAAATCAGGATGCAATGGGCACCAAGAAGAGCTGGCTGGTGACACCATAAAACAATTAGCCATCTGCTTAAATGACACTTTCATTTCATTATACACAGAGAATTTAGCTTTATTCATTAATTATTGAAAAATAACTTTGAACAGGAGAATAATGCTTTCCCAGCGTGTGGAATCTGTGCTTGCAAATCACAAAATCCCAGCGGTTCAAAATGGAAATGTGTTTGTTGGCAACCTTAGCAGCTCTCCTCTGCCAACGTGTGAGTTCTCAGTGCCTGATTTCCTGCATCTGGGCTTCCCAGCTCCATTCCCACTGCTGGGGAAGCACCAGCAGTGGTGGATGCAGCAGCACCTCACCGGGTGCGTGTGGCTCTCCAGGTGCCACTCACAGAGGGTGGGGCAGTGGTACCCTCAGTGGCACCCACAGCCAGCCCTGGGCTGCCTTGCTCTGGGATTCATTCAGCCAGGGCTGAGGCACAGGGACCCAAAGGTGTCTGCTCTCTACCTGGAGGCCAGTAAGTGCAAAACACTGGTTTTGGTTGTGCAGAGGTGAATGCCACTCTTCCGAAATTCACGTTTCCTCCTGCTTCTGGAAAATAACTCTGTGACCATCTCTCTGTTCCAAACGTTGTTACGTTTATCAAAATTGGCTTCATACTTAGAAACTGGGTTGTTGTGTTCTAGCATTTTGAACCGTTTGTCTTCAAGTCTTCTGGAATATTGCACAGATCCCTGGAAGGAACTGGATCTAGAAAAATGAGTAAAAATCGCCAAACATCTCTTCTGTACCACCAAAGCACCAAAAAAATACAGTTTGAGTTCCACTTGGGTTCTTCTCCAATTATTTCTTACTGGATGGGGCCCAAAGAGCCTAATGTCCTGAGGACTTCACAAATCCAGTAAAATACTCACTCAGCCCAGCCCACGTGCTACCAACTGCCTCCCCCAGACATATGGTGATGTTTTTTGCCTATCACTATATAAGGTTGGAGCAGGGCAGAAATGCTTCCCCCTCCTGCTCAACGGAATAAGTGTGATAGTTTTTCTAAATTAAAACAAAACAACTTATACTCGGGAGTGTGACTAATGCGATGTGACCCAAGTGACTTACCAGACATGCCAGGGGAGCAGAGGCTCCTGTGGCTCCACTGCGTTGTGCAGCTGCTGACTGTGACCTGCATTTCTGCCTCTGTGGCTCAGGCACGTCTAAAAACTCCCATCAAAGGTCGATGTCTCAGAGCACACGATCAGACACGACCCTGTGAGAGGGAGACTGGACATCACAACTCCGCTTGAAAGTCAGGGTTGAGTTTTCAGTGTATGTTGCTGTTGCCTGGGATGGAACTCTCTTATCTTCTCTAGCAGTGACACCCCTCCACCAGCTGCCAGTTACACGGGGTGGCAGACCCAGAGAGAGGGCAAGGATGGTGCTTACAGTGAAATTTTTACATTGTTTTTCTCCTTACAGACCCTCTTTGCTCTGGTCTTACCTCCAGTAGTCTCATACGCTTCACAAATGCTCTCTATAGAGGTGGTCACTGCAGCCATTCAAGTCCTTTTCCTGCTGGAAAGGGACAATTGCAATAACTCTGCTGCATCATCGGCAGAAAAATATTGTCTGAGGATTCAGCTGCTGCTGGGAGATGGGAGGGGCTGGAGGGCAGGGCAGAAAGGGCATTGCTGGCTGCATGGAGACCTTTCCTGCACAGAAGCTGCATCTCCAGGCTCTGCTGAGTTCCCCCAGGGCACTCACTGCCTCAGCTTGGGAAAGCTTAACCATTCTGTGCCCTTGCAAAGCTCCCAGCCTCTGTGGTGTTTAACCACCTGTGTCGATGCTCTGGTGAGCCCAGGCTGCAAAGGGTAGCTGGGGCACAGGAGATTCATGAATAAATACAGATTGTAGGAGAGGGTTGAGCCTGCCTTCAGAGCTGCTCCTGCTGCCCCTGAGAGTGAGTGGCACCCTCCTCTGCAGGTTTCATGACTCGGCTCTGCTCCCTCAGCAGTATTTCAAATATTTGGGTTTTTTAAAGCTGCTGGTCAGGCTTATTCTTGCAAGGTTTTGGGAGCAAAGTGGTTGGAGATGGACAGTGCTATGGTTAAGAGGACTCAGGACTGGTTTTGAGGATTTTCATTCTCCTTCAGGCAGGGTCTTCCTGTGCAAGCTACAGAGAGTCACTTGATCTCCCTCTGCCTTGACCCACCTTTGTGAAAAGCAGATACTAGCCCCTTTTCTTTTATATATACTTGTATATTGTATATATATATGATAAGAACATGGACTTCATGCCTGTAAATACCCAATAATGCAGAATAGAACTTTTGGTTGCTACTGTCCTACAAATAAGTAACAGGAAGGTAACTTCTCTATAATGAGGTTCCAAATGTAATTTCCATAGGAAGACATTTTGGGGTTCAGATCTATTTGTTGCATGCTAGTCACTCAGGATGATGCTGTTTTCTAGTCAGTGCTGTCCTACTTGAGTTTTGAAAACGTTATATTCATTGGGGGCTGGGTAGGAGGGGAAGAAGAGGAATTTAGAACTTTTATACTTAATTGGTCATGTATAAATCTCATAGGTTTTACTCAAAACTCATCATTGGTTTTAATGGATCTGCTTAACAAGTGTTGGTCTGAAATGCCTTAGGGTAATTAATGCTAATTCTTACATGGCCTTGACACTTCTGCAAAAATTCCTTCTAAAAGAAATAATCAAGGGATAAGTTATTATTTTAGCATATATAATGATGCATTTCAGGAAATATCATGTTAGAAACTAGATAACCAAGTTGAGAGAATTTTTTTATCAGATTAAAGCACTTGTGAATGAAAGTTCCCAGACATCTTTCTAACTAACCTTACAAAAACATAACGTGACCAGAATCTACTCTCATATTCAGCCCAGAGAGCAAAGTAAAGATGTTTGAAAGAAAATATCTGGTTCCCTTTCCTATCACTGATAAATATGGGCCAAATTAGGAAAGCATTGAAGCATACACTTAGAGAAATGCTTAAGTGTTTTCATCAGGGCCTAAGTAGTGAATTAGAGCAACTCTCTTACCCTTGTTCAAACCACACTGATGTCATTGGAAAGACTCTCATTAACCTCTGAGGATTTTGCATTAGATCTGTGGGTAAAATTCTGGTTCCTTTGAAGTTAGTGGCGAAGTTTCCATTAACCTGTGCCTGGGACTTCATTTATTCTGCAGGAGGAATGTTCTCAGCATAAAACATATGATCATGTCCTGATAAATATAAAGAAAATTGATGCTATTCATTTAGGAATATCCAGCACTAGCAATTAGTAGGAAGTATGAATACAGGACAAAAAAACCCTAATCTAATTATGTGAAAATCCTTGCTGTGTGATAAAATTGAAGTGGTTTCTGCATGTCTTACCACAAATGAGAGAGATCAGTATTAAGAAACAGGTCTGAATTAATTTTAATATGTATTGAAAATACTTTTTGTTTTCAAACTGCTTGATAACCATTATAGTCTCCCAGCCATAAAGCTTCATTTACCTCACAGGGTTTGCTTGTTTCTCTGTCCCCAGAAATGTTTTGGAGACCTGTTCATATTTTGAAAGGTGTTATATTGAAACCTGGAAGTTCTGTTCATTCCGTGCTTCTGAGTCATTTTATTTGAAAACCTGTGAAAAAGAAAGGAGTCTGAGACATTGAGGACAGATAAAATTGGTCTTCAAAAGTTCAAGAAGAGTAATTGCATCAATCTGGAAGAACATGGTTAGGGCTAGAACTCACAAATACAGACTGAAGGAATTGAGTGTGTTTAGCATAAAGAAGCCACAGTGAAATGATGGAATGGCACCCTGAGCTATCCTTTTCCTTCTGAGGTGAAGAAAACCCCACTAAATACCAGCATAACAATAGAAAATGTATCAAGGGCTGTAAAATATTACATAGTGAATAGAAAATCTTTCTAAAATGAGTCTAGGAAGTGGCTGAATTATGGGCATGTTTGCTAAATTATACTGTAGGGAAACTGAAGTATAAATACCCCAGATTTATTTTAAACTGTATTCAACTTATTTCCTTAATAGAGAAAATGCTATTTCATCTAAGAAGTTGAATTTAAAAAGAAAAAAAAAAAAAAAGCCTCAAGCCAACCCTCAGAGACAAGCAGTGTCTACTATGAGCACCTTATCTAGAGGATGAGATTTTTTGAGAGCCTGTAAAGCTTTGGTAATGCTAAACACAAAAATAAATGGAGCTTAATATTCCGAAGGGCTTCTAACCAGTGTCTGCAGAGGAAGTCTGAGGGCAGCCTGCAGGGATCTCCAAGAGTGGGGTTTGAGGGGACTTGCAGCCCTGCCCCCTCACCTATGGAATGTTTATGGAAGAGGGTGATGTCCGTGCTGTCTGGAGGGGCAGGTCCACACAGCAGCTTGGCTGTCAGCATTTGCCTTCAGGAGAATATATTTGATAGAACAGGAATCACATCAAGTCCTGGCATGCTCTGGGCCATTTTTACAGACCCTGTTTCAAGCAGGAGGATGCACTTTGCAGGAGGCTCACCAGCACTGCACCAGGCATCAGTGCAGCTGCTGAGCTGGGAAACTCAGTCACTGTGTCTTGTGAGTTGCACTCCCTGAGCTCTGGGAGCTGCTGGGTGTCCTAAGCTGATGCTGAATATTTTAGGAATTGAGGGTACTCAGCAACCCCTGAGATGATGGCAGGATGATCTCAGGTGAGCTCCTTTTGGTGGAGTGGCTGCGTGGCAAACTCCTGTCTCTGCCAGCTCTGCACTCCCTAACAGCTGCAGGGAAACCTGCATCCAAACAGGTGACATCACACGTGACATCATGTGTTTGAAAACATTGAAATATTACATGTTTTGCAGAGATGAGGAGCATTACCTCCCTGCATGAACTGGAGCCTTTTGTATGCAGAGCTCTCCCGGTAACCCTTCCCCACATGCCCAATAAACTCACATGTAAAGTAATAAACACAGGTCTTGAGAGAAGCCAAACAGCTAAAACCAAACAGCCAATTAATCTGAAAGCACATTTCCCGGTTAATGAGGTGTTCCTGAGTGCTGACAAGGAATCTGTGTTGGGAAGTGTGTTTTACTCCAAGGCACCCATTTGCAACAGCAGCTTTGAATGGCAGCAGTGCTAAAGAACTTCTCAGGCACCCTCTGGTTCAGTGGAATAGTGCTCACAGTGAGTTTTCTTGACCAGGCTACAGGAAATATATCTAGGCTGTGCTTCCCAGGGTTGCTTATGAACTGTCAGGTAGAACAACATAAAGAAATGCCAGAGAAAATGAAATTACCTTTGCTTCATGTATTTGTTCTTCGCAAATCCACGTTGGCTATTACTCATCTTCACGTCATCTTCTGGTTTCCTACAGGGTTTATATTTCAGTATTTCCCTGCATACTGAAAGATGTGTAAATCCCTAGGCCCTCTCTTGCTTATTTTCTAACAACCTGCATTCTCACCTATCTCAGCTTCTGCTCCAAAAACTTTACTAGTTCCCTCAATACCCCTTTGATTTTTTTCCCCCTGAAAAACAGACATAAAAACTTCCAACTTAGCCAAGTATTTTTCAAACTCTTTTGATTTTTGTCATAGCTGGTACGCTAATCTCTCTGTGCCAGCACCAATTTTGTAATTCATCTGATCACAATTAACCTTTTTAGTGAGGACTGAGGCAGAAGGGAGAGTAAATGCTTTGGTCTGCTCAGCATCATTTATCGAGCCATCCTTTCCTGTTGAGTAGCAGACTGACTTTCTTTGACCTTCCCCTTCCTACCCACATAGCCTGTTGGCTTGTTTCATTTTGTATCTTGTTAGCTGTGCCTTTGTTTGTTTTACTTTTTTTTTCTCTCTTTACACGCTGCAGCAGTTCTTGGACACAGTCAAATTAGATGAGTAAATTGTGTGTTTTCTGATGCCTCTTGAAAGGACTCAGTCTCTGCAGAACTCTAGAAATCCTCCAGCTGCAGCTTTACCCATAGTCTGCTGTAAAATCTTGTGCATTAACATTTAGAAGGAATAATAATCAGAGGATCAAGTAGCATTTGATAACTCTTCTGTGGAATGTTTGCTGTAATTGTTAGGGTGCTATAACTGGAACTTTCTAGGCCACTAAAGGACAATCCTCTCCTGGATTTCTAAGCAGTATTTATAATTCAAGAGAGATGTTTATTATATCTGAATATATATGAGGCTCACCTGAAAGAATATTCTAGCTTGTAGAGGTGTTTTGTGGTTTTTTGGTTTTGTTTGTTTTTCTGACAGATTTCACTGATTGGGAGAACTTTGAATACATTGATATTTTAATCCAGTTTTTATCCTTTCTTTATCCTTCCATTAATGCTGTGCTTGCAAAAGCCTCTTTAATTTTTGTCTGTCACCCTTATTTTGTTTTTATAATGAGCATTGTAAAGCCACAAAACTACAATGTCAATACAACAGAAATAATTGATATTGTGTGCGTGTATAAACACTAAAAATTCTCTTCCTAAAAGTGACACCATCCTGATGATCTGGTTATTGGCAACTGTAGAACCAAACACTGCATAACTGAATAGCACAAAGTCTCTATGCCCCCGTGGGCTGAGGAAAATTAAAGAAAGTACAATTTTTGTGTTTAGCCGCCTGTGATATGAGGGGTTTGGAACTTTTTCATGGGTGATCCATTGTGGTTATAAACTGAGTGCACCATATCTACAGCCACTGAGAGTGGTAACAGGAGTTAGTGCCCAAATCCTACTGAAACTCATCTGATATTCCTTGGTGGTAAGGAAAATCTCTTTCTCCTAAGCAGAAATATTTGATGAGGGTATAATGAAATAATATTTACTTGATTCTGATTGAGGTTTTGAAGACTTGGCAAAGTGCTGTGAGACCAGCCAGTATCCATGGAGTTCAACATGCTAAACTGCAATACAGGGGTGGCTGTGAAGAATTGCTTTGGGAAAGAGCCAGTGATGTTTGCTGAGAATGTGGGTATGTGGCATTACTGACACAACCTTCTTTGCAAGAGCCTGCTCAGGTCTGGGGTGGGCTCTTCTCCAGCACCTGCATGGTTTGGATGGGAATGTTTAACTCCTGCCTCCCAAAACCAACCCAACATAAAAAAACCCCTAAAACAAACCCAACAACAGCAGAAAAACCCCTACCAAACCCAAACAAGAAAAGCAAACCACCCCCCCAAAAAAAACCAACCAACCAAAAAAACCTCCAACCAACAAAAACAAAAGGAAAGAAAAATAAGAGGAAAAAAAAGGAAAAAAGTGTCTAGGACTGAATCCAGCAGAAATAATCACCTCCATGAAAATGAGAGCCCCCGGGTATTTTTTGACTGCTGTTGAAAGGATGATGGCTTTGGGTAATAAAAAACATAGTGCTCTTTCCCCCCTCCTGCTGCCACCCCACTGCTGACATCTAATGCTGGGAGCAGGGCCTGTGCCCTGGTGAAATATCACTCCTGTCACTTGGCGAGTGACACCAGCGGCGCCGGGGGACAGCGGGCGGTGAAAGCACCAGGCAGGAGGAGTCATCCTTCCCAGCTGATGAAAGATAACTTAAAAGGGGATGCATAATTGCTGAAAGAGGCTTCTCAGAGGCCAGGGGTGGAAAGAGTGACAAAGAAAGAGCTCGTGTGGAAAGGGGCACGGAGTGACGTGCGCGGCCCGACGTGACAGCGCGGCTCTTTCACGGCTCGCACGCGTCCCTGCGCTCGGGTGGAGCTCCTGCAGCTGGAATCAGGCCCCTCTCCACTCATCAAACGCTCGGTGCTGATTTTAATAGGCAAGATGAAACAGAAGACAGCTCAGTATGGGTTTAGATTGAGTCATGGTTATTGAATTTGTCCAAGGTACAAAGGTGCTGTTTGCAGCAAAATGAAATAAGTGATAAAAAAAAAAATCCACAAAGAACAAAGGGACTGGAGAGTAATATTTGTCATACTCTCAACAGTCTTCTGTTTGGTATAAGAGAGGAAAAACGAGTAAAGAACATGCTGCAAACTTGCAACAGTGAAGTGCCTGAAAAGAAAAATGTTTATTGAAAGTGAGCATAGTTTTTTCTCAATACTACAAAAGTTTGGGTGGGGGTGGAAGTGAAAAAACCTCACAGATAACAAAGCAACAAGAAAGGAAAAATGAGGGACAATGGAGGAGCCTCAGAGTCCCCATGTGGAAACCCTATAGACGTACTTGCTGTGTTTTCCTGGATGCAGTGCCCGGCTCTGTCCTTGTTCTGTGAGTGCCCATGTGACGTCGAGCTGGGAGTTGTGCTTCCAGACACGAGGCTCCTGCCCGCCTACTTGTGTGCACCTCTGAGCCTTTTCTCCTTTTTGATTTGCAAAGAAGTGTGGTTGTGTGAGTACTTAAGTATCTGAGGTTTGGTCCGTCTCTTTTGGCTCTCCAACATAGGAATAGATTTCTTTATCTGTCACAAGCCCCTATGATGATAAATAGGTGATAGGCAAATAGGTGCTATAGGAAGGGGAGAAGGGTAAGTAGTAACTTCCATGGTAAGGTTGTTGTGATGGGTTGAGGACATAAATGCAGCAGGACTTATAGGGAGAAATGTCTCGCAGGAAGTATTCCGTATCATTACTTTCTGTGAGTACTCCAGGTTTCTGTGTGCTGGCTGCCCTTAATTTGGCCCTTAAATAGGTTATTTAATCTTTTATAAAGCATTTACGTCAGTAGATAATGACGATATTGAAACAAATTGGGACAGAAATCAAATGAGAGGTACTTGCAGAGCAAACCTTTGCCCTCTCTTCTTTGAATGGGTATGTAATCAACCTCTGCTGACCTTTACCACTCAATTTCCCAGCTGTGGCTTCTTTTCCAGAAGAAAGCAGCCATAGATAGAAGACTCTTGGGCAGATGTGTGCCTTTGCCTTGTGTCTGTGTGAGTGTGGCATCTCTAGAGTGACCCATCGGGCTGCTGTCATCCCTGTGTGCCAGTGCTGCAATTCTGCAGCACCAGCTCTTGTCTCAGCTGCTGTCTGGAGTTGGTAGAGATGAACAAACCTAATTAGGAAGGAGCAGGAGAAGGAGAATCCAGCTGCGGGGAGAAAAGCAGTTTCTCCCCGTGTCTGCTGTCCCCCGTGCAGTGCCGCCGTCCCTCACCAGCGCCCAGGCTGCCCCGGTGCCGCGTCGCTCCCCAGCGCCGATGCCAAAGCTACGGAATCAGATGCTCTGGCTGTGAATGAAACAGAACAGTCTCTACTTCCCTTGTAATTTACAATGGGTTTGGTTCCACGGTCCAGGCACCACGGCTGAATCCTGATTGGATCAGTTCTTTCTGACTCTGTTGATTCTGATTTATTTTCCCTCTCCGGAATCCCCCACCAGAATTTGTGGTCATCAGGAGTGGGTTTATTCCTTGTCCCACGGCTCTGTAAATACCAGGTCCTGAGGAGGGTTGTTGGTGAGGGAGGAAGCTCGTAGAGGATATAGCAGTGACAACCTTTAGGAATTGCTCTGGACTGTGCAGAAACTGCATTACCTTGACAGATCTGCTCTTGATGGTGAGGAGACTCATTCATTCGTCTTGATGCCCCCCTACATCTGTATTTCCATTTTTCCCTGGGGGCTGCTGAGTCTTTCTGGTTCAGCACGGTCCTCCAGCACTTTGTGCCCAGACACATTTGCACCAAAGCAGTTGCAGAGGGTTTTCTGTTGTTGTTTTGGTGCAAGTTGTATGCATTTCATTTCAGAGGAAAGCTTTGATATTCAGATTGAACTAATGCGATTTTTGATAGAAATTTGCAACTGATAGAAATTAAAGGCTAATCACTCGTCTTCCAAAATAACAGTCTGTATCCTGGACTGCATCAGAGTAATAGGAAAATAAAAGCAGACCTGTTGTTATAGCACCATTTTTGTCAGTAAATCAGCAGTAACTGTGTTTCTGTCTGGTCTATTATTTTTATTCCAATAGTATAGATCTGAAGATTTCTGTTCTTTCTCCAGGGAAGCAAATAACAATTCTGCTATGCCATAACTTTTAGTTAAGTCTTTTCCTACTGAGCCATCACACTGTTGCTCACTGGTTGAATGTGCTTAGTGAGACATTTGCTGTGGGCATTTTTCAAGTTGTCATCACCTAATGCAAAACAAGGCTTGAAAAAACAAGGAAATATAGTTCTGCTCTTTTGCACAATTTTAATTTTTATGTCCTGACCCTTGTAAAAGAGCAGACTTGCATCACATTTTCTGTCTCTGTTGTTGTACCATCACTGTGCTGCTGGTGTGGCCAAGAAGAGCCTGGCATTCCCATCTTCATCAGCCTCATGATGGTAGTACAGGGGGTGAATAAAACGTAAGTTGAGAAGCATTTTTGGGGAAAATTTCACCTACCAATATTGGTTTCCTTGCAAAATACAGAATCCGGGTTATTTGGAAATAGATTTTGCCAGGCAAAAAGAGGGGAAAAGTCTAAATGCTTTTTTTTGGTGTTTCGAAATGCTGCTTTTGTTTCTGTCTAGATAAACAAGTGATTAGAGTTACATCGATTTAGC
The DNA here is from genome assembly GCA_013397115.1 of Edolisoma coerulescens. Classification (NCBI taxonomy): domain Eukaryota; kingdom Metazoa; phylum Chordata; class Aves; order Passeriformes; family Campephagidae; genus Edolisoma; species Edolisoma coerulescens. Next base: position 1,029,148 of record VWZW01007179.1, on the reverse strand, counting down.
TGTAAAAGAAATGTCTCCAATGAAATTAGTGTGAGAGTGATGGAAAAGCTGACAGAATTATAAATTTCTGTAACTGAAGATGAAACAACTGTTCCTTTACCTTGGATTTACTCTGGCGGGTTTTTATGAGGGTATTATAAAGGGAATTTGTCCATGACCCTTCAGAGATTTAATTTGCCTTGATGGTCTCAACTCTACATTTATAATTAGTTCTTAGAATGAATGAAGCTTCTAAGCAACTTGAGTATGAACAACTTCAGTCCCTACTGGGTCTTTCCAAGAAGCGTTTGGGGATTTTTCTTGTGTGTAAGAACAGTACAGCGTAAAAAAAGAGAAAAAGATTCCCATCAGCCTCTCAGTTGGAGTAGATATGTAAGTTAACAGCTCTCTCTGGAGTCTTGGGCTTTTCTTACTTCCCAATAATTAAATTTTCCAGGTTCAAGTCAGATTTCAGGCTGTGCCTTGGACAATGAGAACCTACAAATACATTCCACTTACAAAAACTTCCTTAAAATCCTCAATGTAAATACGAGATGTATTTGAAATTCATATTATGACCTAAAACTCCTCTTTGTTGACTCATAATTTTTGCTGGCATTCTGTTACTTTGTTCAAGTAGGGGAGACGAGCCTGTACCAGGAGGCCAATGACCTCTCTTCAGCATGGGGCCACCTGAGTACTTGGCTGCTGTGTTGGGGTCTGAATTTGCCCTTCCAGTTACCATTTGAAGATGGGCTACACGACACTCACTCAAAAACTGTGACAGACACAAAATTCCTTTCCTTCCACTTATTAGCAGTGCCTTTCTAGCAGAAATTTCTTACAAAATTAAGATTTAATTATCCTTGCGAAATGCAAGGTAATACATTAGTTTTTATCATAGGAGGTATTATCACACTGTAAATAATTGAAGAAACCATAAATTAGAGTTGATGATCTAAATGAAGGAAGCACATTTTCTGATGATTTTTTTCTATGAGTTTCCTTGCTGAATGCTGCAAATTAGCAAGTAATTTGTAATGCTTATCCTGAACATTATGTGAATTAGTGAGAGTCCATTGTAATTGGATTTTTTTAAAACCAATTAGCAAGTGAGAATGGTCTCATCGTTTATTTAGAATTACTTAGAAAAAAGAGGAGCATAATTTTATTTGTACTGTATTTTTTCAAGATTTTAATGCTTTCATTTCCTCCTAATAAAAGAAGTATCATGAGGGCACAGAAAAGAGGGATGATAAAATCCAAAGTTACCTCCTTTCCTGCTAGATATGTAGGCTCCTTCTATTTTCAAAGGTTTGTGAATCAGACCCAACATGATAAATGCAGTGTTCTATAGGGCAGGGAATTAATTCTGTTTTCTGCAGATGCAGTCTAATGCCTTCACTTTGAGATCATTCTTTTTCTACATGTCTTTGCACACGCGAGAATATTTTTAATTTCCATTTTAACAGAAGTGGAACTTCTTTTTCACTTCTTTTCCATTTTCCATGAACAGAATTTCATGAGTTTTCAAACCTGTCCATATAAATCTCTGGTTTTGTTCTATTTTTCTGTGAAGAGTCTTACGATATGAGCCTTGTTTTCCTTTGCTGTTGCCTCATGATGTCAAAGTGGAAAGATTTGGCTGCTGTACATTCATGAATTGCTATAGGAGGCTGGATGAGGTACTTGGCAGAGATTCATGGAACAGCTGAGATGTTGACTTCTTGGCTACTGCAGGAATAATATGGACACTACAGCAGTGTGCACAGCAGGGCTGCAGTCACCAGCACCAAGAAAAAGTATTTTCTCTCAGTTTGGAGCAGGGGGGTCAGTCCTTTCCTTCTGTCACATCGCCGTGCACCAGCACGCTGGGCGATAATTGGAATCTGCGGGTGATGAAGGACTGGTGATCCTTGGTGTGAAAGATGCGACCTGGGTTTGAGGTTCAGAGCAGTGAAGCTTTTCACGTGGTGCCTCTGTTTGCACTGGAAGGCCAAGACCAGCTGAGGGATCCGGTTATTCCTTTATGAGCCCCTCCGTGGATGGAAGTCTCGGCTGCGTTGCAGCACAAAAGCTTCTTTTTCTTCTTTCCAGTCTGATCTTATTTCCCAAGATCCATGATGACATGAAGTCCCAGAGATTTTTCATGCATTATTCAGCTGCAGAAGTATTCTCCTTTTCTCCTTTAAACAAGGTATTTTGTTTCTTTTTCTATTTATCCTATGCAAAAGAAATGTTTTGTAGTTTAAGTGTAGTCGTGTGGTCTGTGTGTGTCCTCTTCTGCACTGCTTTTTGCCTGGTTCTTCTCCTCTTGGCTTTTTACCATCTTCAACAATTCAGTGGAAGAGTTCAGTAGTAAATGAGATGCTCAGTAATTTACAAGCAGTTTAGTTTCTTGATGGGACCAAGCTCAGAAAAACTCAATTAATAACCAAACCAAACTCAGTGTTTCTTGAGTGGACGTCAGCAGGAGCAGAGAGAGCCTGGCTGCTGCTGGAAGCACTCAGGGCTTCCCTGGACCAGGTTCAGCCCCTGCCCAGAGCTCTGTGGCTGTGAAGCACAGCTGCTGAAAGCAGTGATTTCAGTGGTGTGATTCAGGCAGTGTAACTAACCTGCTAATTCTGACTATAGAAATCTAGAAAGCAAAGACAGAAAGCTGTGATAAAGCTTTTCTTCCCCAGTCAGGGTGTCTGTAAGAATAGGCATTAATTGACAACAGAGAAAATCACGGGAGGCTGCGCAGAACTGTGGAATAGGGCAGATGCATATAAAAAAATTTAACCTTTGCTAGAACAAATGGAAGCATGACTGCTGTAGCATTTATCATATTTCATTACAAGCTGACTTACCGACAGCTTCTTTGCTTGAGATTCCTCTGATGGTGACACTTAACTGGCTGCCTCTGAACACCTCACACATTTTTAATAGTTTTAATAGTTTGTTTGCTTGTTGGTTTTTTTTTAACAACTGAACTTTCCTTGTGGGTTATACAGATACTACTTTTCTTTTTCTGCTATACTTTGAAATGCTCACCAAGAATTCTAGGTAGTTTTGGTGGTGGAAGAGAAGTTTTCTGAGTACATCAGCCACAATAATACCTGAAAGTCTTGCTCAGGTTTGGGAGGGAAGAACAGGTGGGCTTAAAGACAGATAGTTATGTGACATACACAGTTATCCAGCAGAAAATTCCAGTAATTTTCTGCTCTGATACACACTTACGAATAGATACATCTTCTAGTTATCCAGCTGTGGACCACTTCTTGCTCTGCATAGAGGTAACATCTGCCTTAAATAAGAGCAGGGGAAAAAAGGAACAAATTATCCATAAAGTAGTATTTATGTCCTCCCACTTTCCAGAATAGAAGCTTCAGCAGGTAGTTTAAATTGAATGGCAGGTACTTAAAAGGCTTCTTTCTGAAACATGAATTTTAAAAACCTAAGCAACGCATGAAAATTTTAAAGACGGGAAAAGAGTTTCAGTTCTGATTCTGAGCTCCAAATTACTCCCTTGTTTGTTCTGATTCCTAGAAGGAAAAAAACCAACCCACCCCTTGATAACATCAGTAGGATGTGTGTCCCCTGGCACCTCTAAGCAAACCAAGAGATTTCACATTTCATTAAGTTGCATGGTTTGCAAATATTTCTGAAGTAGCCTCTTGATTAGATTTCCCGTTACTGAGTAACGGGATCTTTGCAGGGCCCTTAAGAAATGTAATATCGAGAATAATACCTTAAATAATTTGCTTAGCAGACGAAGGGAACTACTGAGACAATATGGATGCAATGTAAATTTCAGCTGGGCACATATGGGTAGGAATTTGTGTGTGAGAACAGGACTTCCCCCTGCTCACTGCTCTCAAAAAGAGATTTATGTGTCTCATGTCACATTGATAATAGTGGCAGCCTCTTCCTTCCTCTCAGCAGGAATAGCTATCAAAGATGAAAGTATCTTTATAGGCCAGCATGAACTGATTTCCTCAGTCCTGTGCATGATAATATTTTAATTAGGCAATTCCTTGTGGTGGTGAGGAGCTTTTCAATCAACCATTTTTTAAAAGCGTAATCACTTTCTCTAATTACAGTGCTTTAATTTCTTAGTGAAGGAATAAATCTCAACAGACAGGAATTCATTCACCTGGATTTTTGTGTGCTAAAAAGTTGGTAGAAAATCCAGAAAGCAATATGCAGTGGATGAATTATTAATGACTACTCTGTTTCTTATGCAAGTTATTTGTGATTAGGAAAATGGGTGATGCAGAGTGTGATGTGTGGAATTTCTTGCCCTTTAGAAGACTAAAATATGAGACATTTCTTATAATTGAAAAAATGCCTATTCCTTAGACCACCATCAGTTGTCAGTTCACACCTCGAAGAACCAAATTATTTCCTGATCAGTGGAATCAAACCTAATATGGAAGAAGTCAAAAAGTTTACCTGAAGAGCCTTTCATCAATTTTTTAATTTACATTTTTCACTGGAGTTACATGGGGGTTAATAAGTCACTAAGAGATGCTACAGGTGTCACAAGTCACACAGGCATTCAAGTGCTTGGACCATTACAGATGTTTTAGAGGACTATAAATGAAGGAAAATGTTTATTTTATACCTAAACTGCTTTTGTTACAGTTTCTGTGTAAATTATAGAAAAATGAAAGTGCTTAGACTCTGTAGTGACTACTTTCTCACAAATCTATGAAACACTTACATGTTTTATACCCTGTTAAAGTAGAATTTTAACTGCTCCTCTTCTAGGTCTGCCAAATGAAGTATTTGAGTTGTTTCTGTCTTCTGATATATGTAGCAGCTTAATTACTCTTTTGAAACCCATGAGCATTTCAGAGGAGATGAAATTAAAAGCAGGAATTCTTATCCCAGTGGCTAGTGGGCCTTTTAGTAGCGAAGAAACTGCCCACTGGTGAGAAAAATCTCATCAAGCAGATTCAGAAACAATTGAGTAAGGCTCAGCTATTCTTCACATAAGGAAAAAACCCTGGAGATATTTAGATGATTGTTAGTTCATGGTTTTCCAAAGAGCCAGGATCTTACTCACACTGGCCATAACTAGAATCTGATTATTTTCTTCATTCTTTAATTTAAACCTTTAGTTGTCATAATTCTTTCTGAAAAATATGAAATATAGTTTGTCTTTTTTAGAAGTTGTAAGAGGGAGAGTGGGAACCTGGTAACAGGATACCCAAACTAAAGCTGGTTGGAAACGTTTAATGGAACAGTTTTTCCACTAAAAAATAAAGCTTGAAAGGTGGGGATCAGGATTAAATATTAATTAGAACATGTTGACATTTGACCAAGAAGTCTGATAAGGAAAAACCAGAATAAATATAAATCAATTTTTTGTTTTCTTGTTTTCATGCATTTCTATCCCAATTTATATTTTAAATAATGTAATATGTAATTTGAACAGTATTGTTATCTTACAAAGTTTTGTCACTTTTGAAATATTTATAGTTATTAACAAATTATTTTATCAGAATTCTCATTCTGCAAGTAAATTAAAATTTTGATTTTATATTCCAATTCAAAACAAAACCAGATTTTGAAATGGCAGCTTTTCCTGCAGAATGAAAATCTTTCTAAACAGATGTACATTTGTCTTAATATAGTTTCAGTATCACAAAGATTTTCACTGTATTTGACTGACGTTAATTGGAGGGGACAGGTGGTGGTGGCAGTGGGGAGGAAATCTCTCCAGCATCGTGTAGAATTGATAACAGGATATGCAGGACTAGAGCTGGTGAAAAATGCGTAAATATCACTTATGCAAGAAATTGATTAGTTGAGATTAAAAAAGAAAAAGAAGAAAGAATAAATGCAGTAGAGGTGTAAACTAACAGCAATAAGATACTTTTCTGTTGTCGTCATGAAGAATCCCTAGAAGTTAACTCTTGTCCCCATGGACTGGTGAAGTCACACTTTGAGTGCTGTGTCCAGTTGTGTCCAGTTTGTGTCCAGTTCCAGCTCCCTCACTTTAAGAAAGGTGAACCTCACCTCCACAGAGGTGTTGGAGCAAGTCCAGGGAAGAGCAATGAAGCTGGTGAAGGGTCTGGAGGGTAAATCCTGTGAGGAACAGCTGAGGGAGCTTGGGGTAGTTTTTACTTTGAGGATCCACTGGTTTGGCCAAAGGAGAATGTGAACTACTGACTTCTCAGGCTTGTAAACCAATGGGGTTGATGCAATAGAAACCAAGTAGATACTGATAAAATGCCACGGTAATTAACTTTCAAATTTAATATTTATTACCAGAAATCAGATCACGTTATTGTTGGTGTTTAACTCTCATAAAACAAGGCACAACTGAAAATTTTCAAAATACTGACATTTTTTCCATGCTATAAAGCTTTGTTTCTAGAGACCTTAAAAAAGAAATAGAGAACTATGAGGAACCAAAACAAAAGTGCAGTGGCCTAGAAGTGGAGAATGGTTGTTTGATGCCCCATGGCTTGGAAAACAACTGCTTTCTAAACATGAGACTTTGCTTTCCCTCCTATAATCACTGCCTTTCCTCCAGGCTCTTGCTCAAAGTGAATCAGCTTGAGGATTAATACTGCTGCACAAGGCTTTTGACAGTGTGTGATATCAGACTGTATGAGTTTGAGCATTGCTGAGAAAGCGATTTTGCAGAGGAGCAATATTGTACCTTGGAGCACCTGTGTGAGGCACAGAAATACTTCAGACCCTTTGACAAACAGCTGTGGAAGCAGAAGTGATGTTTCTGCCTGAAATACTGGAGAGGAGGGCAGAGAGAAAGGGTAAAACCAGTTTCCAGCAGTGGGTTCTCCATTTTCTGAGCTTCTCTCACTTTCAGCAATGCTGCTGAGATCTGGTGTGTCTGTGGTTTCCAGCAAGAATAAGAAAGCTGAATAGCCACTTGCTGGTGGTGATCTGGAGGGATTTGGGTCTGCTAGGGCCAGTTCCCAGTTGTGATGTGTGTAGGTGGAGCAGATGCAGCCATTTAAAAGACTCTGAGCCCACATCTTGTCCCTCTCGGCTCTTTTGGGCTGAGACACGACTAAACCCCGTGGTGAAAGTGGTCTGTAGGAGCCTGGCTGTGGTGAGGAGAGACTTTCCATTGCCCCAGGGATCCCTGCTGGAAAGGGCTGCCCTGCAGCAAGCCCACGGTCAGATCCCTTCATTTAATTGACTCTTGTTTGGCAGCTGGGTGAGGTTGAGGGCTCAGGTGCAGGCAAGGCAGGATGGAGCCTGGTGCAGTGCCCTCCTGCAGTTATTTATCACCCCTGCTCAGAACCTGCAGCACTGAGGCAACATTATTACTGACTTATCTAGGGATTGTGTGGTTAGAACGCTTCCTTTTTCTGCACTGCAAATGAGAAGCTGAGAGGAAAAAGAGAATGGTGCCATGGGCTTTCCAGAGCAGAACTGACAGGCTGCTGTTCCTGCAGGGGCACATCTCCCAGCGGCAGCTTCCTGGTGCATATGGAAGAGACGATGATCCATCAGTGACTCACTGGATTCTTTTCACTTCATCATAGNAAAAAGAAGAGAGACAGAAAAGAAATAATACAATTTCCACGTCCTTATAAATGCAGTAGGAGCCTGTGATTAGAAACAAGCAGCTTAGCATGTGAAGGGTACGAGCACGACAGCAGCAGCAGGTTAGATGTTATTGCTGTTATTGAATGGAGCACCAGGGTGACCACACTTTACAAGAGCTTTATTGGTTCACTCTAGCAAAAATGAATCACACCTCTCTTCCCTCAGCTCCTCATCTTTTTCCCTCAAAAGACTGATAGGAAAAAGGATGATTAAAAACCTCCAACATGAAAAAAGTTTGACTTTACACGTCAGTGCTGTGTACAGATGGATGATTCACCAGAATCCATCTCTGTGTTTTTAAGCTGTTTTTTTGTTTGAAGTGTTAGCATGTCAGACTTTTATAGAGATTCCAGGTCTGAGCCTCTGCTAGTACCTGCTTTTATGAGGTAAGATGTTATGTGGTGGCACAGAAGGGACTCCTGTTGAAAAGTGCTCCCCTTTGCTAGTTTGATAGAAAAATAAAGAGAAATCTACATGGAGTCTCCATTTCTGTGCTCTGAGGAATTATTTCCATGGAGGTTTATACTGGGCACTTAAATGGCATCTAGAGGTGCTTTTCAATATCTGATACCATCCTTTGCAGCATTGGAGGGGGTGAACTAGACAATTTTCCAACTCTGAATCAATTTTGTGACTTTCCAGTCTCTGTTAAGCAGCTTTTAACTTTTGTTACCATTACAGTCTTGGGAGTTACAGGCAGCAGAAGGCTCAGCTATACACCATTCACCAGGCAAGAGGCTTCATGCCAGGGAGTGTAGGGGCTGAAAGCCATTATTTAGGAACCCATATCATAAAAGTACTTGTAGATGTAAAAAAAGGATGGGGCACCAACCTGCAAGCAGCAAAGAAAAATTGAGTTTATAGTCCTGTCATATGTGCATATAAACTGAGTTTATCATTGTTGCTACTTGCCACAACACTGCACTAGTCAATGTTCAGCTGCAGCAGCGCCACTTGCCAAAGCAAAGCCATCCTGTCTGTGACAGGAACACGTCTGTAGTGCCTGGCATCTGACAGTCCTGAAGCATTTTGCAGTACAAATGTTAATTAAGCTTTACAGCAGCTTTGCAAGGTAGGTAAATGCCATCAACAGACATTTCAGCTAGGGCACAGGGCTCTCTCTCCTGTGGAAGGGTATCAGGGTGTGAGAGGGGGCATGTTGGGGGGGTAGCCCAGTGTGTGGGGCCAGATTTGTGCTCAGGAGAATAAGTCTTCAATCACTGCATGACCTTTTGTGCTAGAAAATTGGGACCTACATCACAGCTGGGACCTCTGCTATGGTTACAGCAGGAAAACTCAATATGGTAATAGAAATGTTCCACAGACTGGAGTAGCACAGTGGTCTGTCTGCCAGGGAATTATTTTGGATTTCCCCCCAAAATGAGACTATAATTCAGCTTTTGATACGCATCACAGCTCCTCTTGTTCCCGTGAAGCCCTCACTTGTCCCAGAAGTGTGACCCTGTACCTGGGCTGTGACGCTGTGTTGTGTGGGCTGGCTCTGCACAGCTCTCCGAGAGTGGCCACGTGCCCTCTGCTCAGGTGTGAGCCTTCATTTCATCCACACACTGCTGAATTGTTAGCAGCCTGTGTGCAGCCTGTCAGCCCTTCATGTTCTCCATTCAGTGCTCTCAGTTTCCTGGCAGGAGGAGAAAATGCCCCTGGCTTGTAGCTGGAACCCTTTGCTGTCACATGTCCTTGCCAGAACCTCTCATCCAAAGGGCGAGTGCTGCGTCCGACAGCCCACCCCTGAGCTGCAGTCTGACATCCAAGGCTTGTGCTGAGTGTTATTCAGACCCATCTGAGTCTTATGTGTAAACACTGCAGAATTTCATGGCAAAAGGGTGGGAGGGAGGAGGAGGAGGAGGCAGACAAAGTGCCCAGTGCCCTACTTAGCAAATGCCTAAAGCCTGGCCTGCTGCGTTGCCTTGTCAGACTCTTCATGCTGCAGAACTGATTAAACAAAAACCCAACGTGTTGGGGCCAGAAATTGCCCGGTTCAATGCTAACATTGTGTAAACACTCTCCAACTGACTAAATTCTAGCAGATCCAAAAGTTGCCAGGAGCATTTTCATGCTTTGCCTCTCTGCCGAAGCTAAGCCTACAGCTCCAGCTCCCTGGGTCTCCCTGGGACTCATTAGCATGGCACCGCCGTCGCTGCTGGCAAAGGCAGCCACGGGGGACAGTGTCACACGTGCAGAGAGTGGCAACCTTCACACAGGAGCAAAACAGCGAAGCAAAACTGCGGTGGAGGGGAAGGATCATGCTTAATAATATGCAAATCTATGTAGCACCTCACAAAGATTTGATTTGTGTTTCGAGGCAGCTGCTAAAAATGTTGTTTTAACCCCTCTCGGGAGCGTAAATATATCCACTAGACACAGACTAGATGGAGGGTGATTACATTTTCTAATAACTTTAATTTTACAAGGTAGAGCATTTGAAAGCTGACATGTCTTTCATCCTTGGACCGAGTGTGTTGAGGAGATGCCCACGTAAGGGTAATTGCATCAGTGTTAATACAGCACAGCCCTGCCAACCGCACAAAGAAATGCCCTGCAGATTTGTCAGGACGTGAGGAAGTTTTGCTGCACATAATGAAATGTGAAGTATCATTTTCGATGCACAAAGGACACGCTTTCTCCTTGCTTTTTATTGTTTCATCACAGGCAGCCCAATGCTCAGTGGTGCTACCTGGGCTCAATCGTGACGTCTTCAGGCTGCGCATCCGCCTCGCTGAATGCGGTGCTGGCGCACTAACTCAGGAGAGCCAGTGAGGCCGACGTGTTTTCCCATTTACGAGGGCAAATGATTTGGGTCCTTCACCTTCCTGTATAACCAATTCCACACGTTGTTAAGCTTGTGTAACTGGGATGGTTTTTTATTGCCTGTGCCTTGCAGAAGACAGCGCTAGACTTGATGCAGTTGTTCGCACGTGACACAGCTGTAAGAAAGAGCAATATTATGACCCAGTGATGGTGAGAAGGAGAGAGGTGCCTCTGGAGGCAGAGACCTGCACAAGGGCTGAGGCCCTGGAGCCAGGAAATGAATAAATGAGCAGCACACTGCTGTGCTAGCACTCAGGGAAGGGTTGTTTGTGTCCTGCTCTGCTAAGTTATTGTTCAGAAGATAGAAAATTGGTATTTCTGTGGCTTGGATCCATTTTGATTTGTTTTCCTGTATTCAAATCTTCTGCCTCCAGCTGCTTTCTTGGGCTGAGTTTGACAGAGATGCACAAATTGTTTCATGGCTCATCATCTTCTAAAGAAGGTCTGTAATTCTCCTCCCTTTAGTTTTTTTGGGGGGCATTTGTGGTAGCAATGGCACTGTAAGGGGCCAGGCTTCCCTGCTCTGCAAACAGAAAACCAAAAGGCAAAGGGCTCAGGGAGTCTCCAGGCTCTACTTGGTTTAGAGACACGTTGTTGATTGCAAGTACAAAGGTATTGGTGGGCTTCATTGTACCTCGGTGCTGCCCTTGACAAAATTGTCTTAACAGTTAAAATGAGGCCCTGTTGAATCAGAAAAGGGCTGCCCAGAGGCTGTGCCATGCTCAGGCAATGTTTATATCAGTCAGCCAGGAGCCCATTTAGTTTCAGCCATGCAGGTGTTGTGTCCTCCTCACCCACCCGCGGGGCAGGGAGCAGTTGTGCCGAGCTGCAGGGTTTGTGCTGCTCTTTGACTGACACTTGGTGTCTTCAGCATGTCTCCATCACAGGAGGGAGGAAGGAAGGGAGGGAAGGAGATCCTGTCACCCTGAAACAATCTACTGTTTCCCTGATATTTGCTCAAACATTATTCTTTATAACGGTGGCACTGTTTTGAATTTGGCTTGTCTCATCAGATGAAGGAACCTTTCATTAACAACTACTCCCCGTCTGCCTCTCCTCCTCCGAGGCCTCCATACACTGCAAACCAGGCAGCTCTTGGTCTCTGTTTTGGGCTCTAAGTCTCACAAAACCAGGCACGTTCTCTTATCCTCTGGTTTGAACCTTTGCTGGTTTTCAGTGCTATCTTCTAAACTTGAGGTACTGGGGGATTATAGAATATTCATCCTCAGTCCCATAAGTGCTGCAAATGGAAGTGTATTTACCTCCCTATTTGTCACTTACTTGTTCATACATCCAAGGATCATTTTCTAGGTCGCAGCCCCTTATTCTGTAGCTGTGCCTAAGTACACTCCTTGTTCCTAGACACACAACCACAAATCTGGCTTTAAATGAACCTGGTGAATATGAATGGAGTTCACTGAGACATCAAGGTTTATTAAAAATTAAAAAGATCTCATCTAACTCTGCTCCAGCTCCTCTGTGCAGACTCTCCTTAACTGGCTTAAAATGTTTATTCCTAAACCTTTAATATCCTCTTCAGTTACTCAAGGATTGGAAAACAATTAATTTTCCTACTGCCCTTTTCATATATGGAATAGAAGTATGTGTTGAACATTTTACCTCCTCTGCATTTTATTGAAAACTTCGCTGGCTGTGTAGCTGCTGTGCTGCTGAAGTTCCTTTGCTCCGTGTAAATTCTGTCCTTGGCCAGGCCCAGAATGACTTTTTCCTCTGTCATTTTTAGTTTTCCTAATAAATATTTAATCTTTTCTAATATTGTTTACAGCAATTCCTATTGATTTCCTCCTTCTCAGTCATTTTATATTGGCTTTTTGTTCCTAATTGCCTCCTTTACTTTTCATCAAATAAGAATTTGCTTTTAGCCAAACTTGGGATTTTTTTTAAATTGTGGTATTGTGTCTCTTGTCCATCTCATGATTTTTCCCCAAGAACTCCCCAGTCTCATCTACTTTTTCAGTCAGTTTTTGGGCATTTTATGTTCTTTAGATTTTGGGCAACAGTTCTTTAGAGAACTCAGCTATAAAATTGTGTGTGTCACATTTACCCTTCTCCTTTCTCTTTTGTCCTCATTTTTTAACTTTTTTTTTTTTTTTGGTCACTTTTTACACAGTATGATATTAAACTGCAATATCCAGATCAGCAACAGTCTTACTTATGTGTTTGAACAGCACTTGGGAAATCATGTCCTATGTTTTTGTGGTCCAGAATCTTTGGACTGTTTTCTATTCTATCTTTAGTGCAGTGAAGTTGAACTCCAAGGAATTTTGTTGCCAGTTTGTTGTTTTCATTTCAGTCCTGAAGAAGCACCCACTCAGGTTCTTCAGGCCATAACTGTGGGTTTTTTCTACATACATCACTTGGAATAACAAAAGATATTCCTCCTCGTACAAACCTTTCTTGCATCCTTACTTTCCTACAGCTGCATTCTTGGAAAATAGAATTTGGTTATAATCCTTTTTAGCAGACTGCACTAAACAAGGTTTCCTGACAGTAGGAATGTATTTCTGCAATGGTAATTTTGTAAGTGGAAGAGACTATCCCAGGGATAAAAGCTCTAGTTGGAGGGCTGAGTTATGAGACCTGTTAGTGTGAGATGCTGAAGGTTGGCATAAAACCAACATTTGCTCATAGACCTGCATCCAAAGCCACTGCTGCACCAGCTCCTGTTGTGGCAGTCATTTTGGGTAATATCTGCCAGCCCAAGCTGCCAGAATGATCTTGTTCTTATTGCGTGGCTGTCCAGTGAGCTATGCAGGAGCTGTGAAGCCAGGCACTCACTGTTCTGCAGGAGCATGGCAGTTTGAGTTTGCATTCCCGAGCAGGGCCTTACTGAGTCATCTTGCCTTGTCATAGCTGAATCACTGACACTCAATCGATGGAAAATTTTTTCTTACACAACAGATGTCAGGCCTTGCACAGAGGTGAGTGATCCTGGACTCCAGGACTGATTGGGAAAGTTCTTCAAGTCAAACCGATCTACACAGAGACAACCCTACTTCCCCCATACTGCTCCCAGCCATGCACCCTAAAGGGTGTTCTCATGGCTGAGCATGGTCACATTGAACATCACAATCAAAATTTCCTGCACCAGTCTCCCCAGAAGTATCTTTCTTGAAGAAATTCTCTGGGATGTGAGAGGATATAATGATTTTTCCTGTGACAGAGGACATCTGGTAGCTCCCAAGATGTGAGTGAGGTCATTGTGCTGTGTTGCACAAGCTATACACCTACCTAGAGGACATCCCGAAACACAACCAGGCTGTATCTGAGAGGCTGATGACAGCCAGCTCAGGCTTACAGAGTATTCACAATGTGGTTTTCAATGCCTGGGAGAGCTCTGACTTTCACAGAAAATTTCTTGGAGCCCCAGACTTGACAAGTGTCCTTGATTAAGGTCTGTTGCCACTGACCATCTCCTCTCCCCGTTTCCTACTCTACAGCTGTGGCTGGAAAGGTAGAATCTGGCCCTAACTGTCCATGGTGATGTTGTGTTCTATCTGGCATTTGTGCAATATCTCTCCCTGCTTTTTTCCCTCCCTCAAAACATGAGTCCCTAGCTATCTAAACACGTCCTACCAAGAGCCCTCAGTGAGCACGGAGCAGATTGACTGCAAGCTCTTCTGACGCGGAATTCAGCTGACAATCAGCTCCTAATGCCAGCAGCTATTCCTGTTTTGTATCCTCTTCCTTCAATCTGATGCAGACAAGGTCAAGTTTAGAGACTTCTAACAAATGTTACTTTCTCATTAACAGACAGACTGTTGGGTGGCAGCTTCTGTGTTGTGTGTGCCAGTTGCCATTTTAATCAGCTCTGTTCTGCAAGCTTTGTGTTTGAGTCGCTGGTAACACCAGAGCGGCGAGTGGCGTAAGCACCAGCAGGTGCCTCTGCACATGTTCAGCTCTTCATGGTTTTTGTAGGAATTTGTATCTGAATCCCGTTTTCCAAGTGACTCCGACTGTTCTCTGTTCTTTGAGAAAGAAGGGATGAGGTGGAAGAGCAGGGGACATCAGGGAAGGGAGGAAGGGAAGGCTGGCTGGCTGGCTGGAGAGCATCATGAACAGGTTGCAACTGGTCCAGAGCTGTGTTGTTACAGTGAAACTTCTTCTGTGTGGAGGAGTCCTGGTTTCGGATTCCGTAATTCCCATTTTCCTATACTGCACCTTCAGCATCCTCCACTAATCTACCATAAGGGCCATTGAAGTTTGCAAGGGACTCCAACTCAGCTGAGTACCTTAAAGTTGTGCATCCTGCACAGTAAGGAAAATAAACTCCCTGGTGTATTGGTTTTGATAATAGGCTGAAGTAAGAGCCCTGCTTTATTGTGACCTGAACGATGTCTCTTCTCACTTAGTGATCACAGTGATCTCTAACCTAGTGCTGCAGGCTTGGTTTGGATATGCACTTATAGCAATTATGTAAGTGAATAAATCAAATGTATATATAAAAGACATAGGGTGATTTAAAATTATATTGTGACGATATATATGGAGACTTACAGTTTTAATCAAATCCATTTTAGGTATTTGGGAATATCATAGAAACATAGAATCATTGTAGCTGGAAAAGGTCTCTAAGATCATCCACTCCAACTGCTGGTAGCCTTTGGTTTGGCTTCGTAATGATTTGTCTTTGTTACTGAAGGTTATCCAGAGGCTGTTTTCCCATGAGCAGTTCAGGGCTGTCAGGCTGGTGGATGCCCTGCTGGGGTGGTGGTCCTGGAAGTGAAGGTCTGTTGGTGATGCAGGAAGGTGGGTGAGATTGGTCTTTCAGTCTCGATGAGGGGCAGTCTGGGCTGTTTAAGGACGAGTGAGGGTGGAATGACTTTCCACAGACTGGAAAGAACATCTCCAGAACAATGTTCTTATCCAATATGCTTTGGAATTGATACCCACCATCAGCTGCAATGAAATGGCCTCTCATTAACGCTAATCGCACTTGCCTCTTACTTTCATATTAGATAATGAACATAGTTAAGTCCTGGAAAGTCTGCTCTCCCTTTTTCTGCTGTGACAGCATTAGATTGTTGTGATTTATACTCTTCATATAAGTAGTAATATGATTATTCAGTTAATCTATTATTCATTTCACTCATGATCTATTCTTTTCACATTCTTATTCTGTGAGTCAATTTCTCTCTCTGCTATTTTAATAGAGTAGCATTTTAAATTGTGAGAACACCGCATTAAACATGTATAAGATTTAATCTAATTTAAAATGCTTTCTTCTAGCAGGATATGCCTAATAAGCGTAAAACTAATAATGTTCAAAATGCTATGGCATATTAACATGACACATTGTGAAGGATGCATTTTTCAAATAAAGCTAAGCACTAATTAATGAATATCTAAACCACTTTCTTATTCCTTATCCTGAAGCTGTATGATTGACATGGAAAAAGATCTTTTGACAGAATAGCATTGCATACAAGCTGCCTGGAAGTTTACAAATGTTTTTTCTTGCTGTCTAATATGATATCTTTAAAGTAACACAAAATAAGTGATATCTCACAATATTAATGTTATATGGACACTGAAATACTTGGGAATCATTGATCTGCACTTGACTTAGTGCTGGATGTATGTGTGTGACCCACTGGATGAAATGGATTTTATGTTTCCTCTCTGCATCTTTCTGCAGAGATCATGAGTCTGCTCCAGCCTGCAGCAGCACAGTCTGGCTGTTGCATTCTATGCTTGTAGTTTGAGAGACTTTTGTAAGAGCTTAATAATCTGGCCAATAATTATTTTTGTTTAAAACTTGTTCTACAGAAAAATGAAGTTTTGGGTTGAATGTAGACTTGTTCGAAGCAAATTCAGTCTTCTACCTGCTTCTGCTGCCTGAGAACTGAGTAATTTTGTTTTATGTTAAATGTTTTTGTTTCCTGCTTTGAAATCATACTTCCTTTTAGAAGTTAGGCCAATGCAACCTTGTGAAAATACAAAACCTGCCCAGATGCAAAAAACCACATTTTAGTATCAATTGAACAGATACTTATTCTAAGTAAAATAGAGTTGTCTATTTTGTTTATTTGTTTCACTGTTTTCATGACCCCATTTAACGCTCAGTTTTTGACCATTTGAAGACAGAGAAAACAGTAAACACCTGATCCTACAGAAAAAATGATGGTCAAGCTCAGGGTTTATTTTGTCTGCACTGGCTCACAGGAACCCGTTTTTCCTTTCTGGGCCAAGCACGGCAGAGGGCAGGCAGGCAGCAGAGCCTGGTCCCACACGACAACACTGGATTGTGGCCAGGAGCCCCCACTGTGCAGATTTGGAAGCCTCCTTAGCTCTGCTGATTTAGACAGAGCCAGTGGAAGCTACTTTGTATCACACAGTGGGAAAATTCATATAATTAAGCACGTCTTCATGTCTCTGCAGTTCCTGAATCTGCTTTGTAAATCTCCTCTTCGTTATCATCGTATCAGTTTAATTATAGATTTTCAGCAGAGGCTGACATGCAACAGGAGGGCAAATTGTGCATTCGGTTTCCGGGATTGCTCATTCCCAGCAGGTAACTCCAGGCACATATGGTGGGATTAGCCATTTGCTCGCACCGCTGACCTTCTGCCTGTGCAGCACCCCGGCGGCTGCGAGCCGCTGCACTCCCACACTGTCACAAGGGTGAGTCTGAAGTGATGCAAAAGGAGACTTGGACAGGCAGATGATGATCATTGAGACAGCTCACTGCAAGCTCTGCCTCTAATGATGTAGAGAAATGACTAATGCTGCAAGTTCCAGAACACAAACTCCAGAGATATCAGGAGTGCTAAAAAAAATACTTTCTGACAAAGAGGTCAGGAGGATATTGGTTCTGAGCGTGGCTTGGATTCAGCAGTGTTTTTCCTTAAGCATGTTTAAGTTCTCATAAGGTCAGAGCTTTGCTGAATATTTCTATTTATTATTTGTGTCTTGCTAGTTGCTATGTACTGCAGTTGTAGTCCAGGCTCTGTTGTGCTGGTGGTGTGTGAACATGAGAGAAAAATGAGAGTATATTTGAGGAATGTATTAGGAGTGTACTTAACTCTACATTATCTCTGCCCTGGAACCTGCATGAAGTAAACTTCTGTGGGAAAATAACTCTTCTGAGCATTGCAAAGCCAATATTTGAGTGTGTATTTATGACATTTTTTTAAACTGAGGAGGTAGAACTCCCATTCGCAGTTCCTTGTCCCAGGAGACACACACAGAAATTGAGTTACAGGGGTCTGAGAAACCCAGACTGAGGTGCTGGGACTTCAGTGATGCTTCCTGGTGTGCTGGAGAGTTTGATGGGGAAACTGTGGTCATTCTTGCAGACATACAAAGCTAAAGCAATCACCACTTTCAAATTGGGAAGGAATTTTTCCTGGGTATTCCCCAAGTGCTGTTGGGTCCTGCAGATCCTAATGCTGCCCACCACACTGTTTCTCTAACCCTGCAGTCCCAGTGAATTTAAGGGAAAAAAAAATTCGGTAGATGATTCAGCTTTCTGTGTCTGCAGGTGAAATGGAAAAACTCGATCTTATTCTTTCTGCCACCAGGACTATGATTCTATTTGCAATTACATCTGCACCTCTACAGCACTAGAAAACAAGGTCAGTAGCAGATCTCCTCTGCCCTGTGCTCTTTGCAACATGCCCCAAAACCCACCCAGAAACTTCCAGCAGGGGAAAACGTTATTACAGCATCGATTGGTTTCACAAGATACCGCCCCATGGGTGACACCCTCCAGACAATTAAGAGAATTGGCTTTGGTATATAAAGCTCTTCCTATTCAGGATCCTGGATGCCTGGGCACCGACTCATCTCAAGTTGACAGTTGGCGTCAATGACTATTTGAGAAACTTAGGCCTTGGGTACACAAAGATGCAGCACTTTTGTTTTTCATGTCTACTTCTCCTCACATCTACCCATCTTAATAGTGATGTTATTTCTGGCCTTCATTGTTTTGTTTCTGCTTTCAGCAAATAACATAAGAGAAAGGTCTGCGACAACTTTAGGAAGCTTTAGAGAAGGAGGTTATTGATGGCTGCTACTTCTTCCATGGGCACTTGCAGAAATCCTTGAAATGATGTTTGCTGGCTTTGTGAAATGAATTATTACTATGGTAACAGCTGCTGAGATGTTACAGGAAAGTTTATCTCTACTTCTCCTTTTTTTGTTTTTATGCTGACATGAAATCTTGTAGCCTTACTGCCAAGATGGTGGAGTATTCGTTATGCAGCTCAAAAAAAGGGAAAGGAGCAAGCTTGTCAAAATCTTCATATTCAGGATCTGAGCAGAAATAAACACCCTCCTACCTAAATAAACTAAGAAATGGGGAAGAAGGATCTATGCACATTGACTGGAGGAATCTTATTTTAAATGCTAGTGATTTTTTAAATTAAAGTATTATTTCATACTGGATTGATATCGCAATTCTACAGCTACAGCTGTGCTTGAGTTACAAAATAAATTGCCTTTACGGTAGAATTTTCATCTTTCTCCCAGCAGGGCCAAATCTGCTATTTGGTCTGTGGGTAAGTAGTAGAGAAGGAAGAGATGAATGCTCTGCTTGCACATCCTGGGGCTGATTTGGCACAAAATGCCACATCCTCCTTGTTGGAATAAAGGGCCCTAAATTATCAGAAGTGTAAATATCTGCATGACCACAGACGGCACAAGAAAGTAAGCTCTGGGCCTCTGAGTGCAGAAGTCTCAGCTTAGTTATCAAAGTGGACACTAAAGAACATGAAGTGTGGAAGTTCAAAACAAAAGTTAATAGAAGTTTATTGCAGCCTTTCCTAAAGGGGAAGAAAGGGTTTCCTTGTTCAGTTCTAGCATGTAGATGATGAGGACGTTGAAGAGTCAGTGGTTGGCAGTGGAGTGGACACAAGTAAATGGGCTGTCCTCAACATCCAGATGTATTGTCCATCATGAAAAGACACCCCAGCCCTGGCAACTCATCCTGTTGTAGGGGTGGTGAAAGGAACCCTGCCAAGCCAGCTCATTTGTCTGCTGTGGAGTCTGCACTTGTGTACATCCTCTGGACTCAGGAAAATTCAGCACCAACTCAGTTATTAAAGTAGCTTGAGAAATATGGAGCTGTTTTTCCATATGAGATTGGGGAAGCTTTGTAATTGAAAAATGTACCCACTGTGCTGGGTACATTGCAAGCTCTGCACAGTGGTTTTCACTGCTCATTCTGAAAGAGAAGTCAAATCCAAGTCAAGGGCAGGAGCTCTTTTTAGCACAGAGATTGCTGATGCTGGTGCTCATGACCAAAAGACGGTGCCAGTCTCTTAGGTTTTCTCCAGGACACTGGAATTATTATAGATTGTGTTGCAGGAAACAAACTCACGCATCTGAACAAGGTGGAACATCACAGTCTCTGGGTTTTAAAACTCAAAGGTGGGGCCAGTCCGAATGTTGCAGGTGATACCAACCCAGGAGCCTTTGTCCAGGTTTTACCAGCCTTGGACCCCCAGAGTCTGGGACCACATGAAACCCTTTCAGTGCATCTCCAGGCTGTGTATCACTTGCACAGCTGCTGTGGGACTGTAAAGCCTGCCATGTGTAGCAGGATGTGTAATGACAGACAGCTCAACTTCTTTGCTTTCTTTATTTTTTACTAGTATTTTTGGATTAGGATAATGTCAGGAAGAGGTTATCGAAGACACAACAATCTCATGAGAACTGAGGGCAGCTCTAACTGTAGTCAGTGTGAACACAGTCCTGCTGCTTAACCACGGACGTGGGGAAAACCCTGCAAAAGCACGTGGTTTAAGGATCTAAACCCAGGTGTGAGACAGAGATTTATCATGGCAATGAAGAGAGAGGCAAACTGGAGTCTGCTCCCTGGAGCGTTCTCCCGGAGTCTTTCTTGGAGTGTTTGGGCAAGCTGATGCACAACTTCACATCTTGTGAGGCTCAGCCCTGGCTTCAGTGGCCTGACCCTGACATGCTAAAAAGTTACTGAGGTGTTTTATCATTTAACTTCTCTCTGAAATTCCAGCCAGACTTACTGTGTATGCAAGTACCAGACAGGTAGAGGCCTTTATCTCAAGGAATGACTTCTGCTCTGTCCTTTCCAAAATCCTGTCTTTAGTGTGCTTTTTGAAGTTAAACCTTTTGTCATGGTTAATGTGATAGGCTTTGTCCTAAGCCACAATCACTTAGAAATATTTGATTGTATATGACACCTAGCAAACTTCAGGATATTACTGGCAGCTTTACTCCATTATTTGAGATCTTAGTCCTGCAGCAGCACAGGACTTCACGTAATTTTGCTTCATGTAGCAAAGGCTGCTAAGGGCTGTCTGGCTACTGCTAATTTAAGAAATGGATTGAGGAACTCTGTGCATGGAAAATGAAAAGCTACAAGTGGATAAGACAGTGGGAGGAAAAGTGGGTTTGTGTTCGCAAACACCCACTCAGCCCCAAAGCACTGGCACCAGAGATGTTTTTTAGCAAATCCTGAATCTTATCCCCTATAAATCTGTGCCAATTAGGAGCAACTCCACTGAATTGAATGTAACTATTCATGTAAATACAGATGAGATAATATTTATGCTTCTGTTCAACCAGTCTTAGCAGGGAGTGGTTCCTGAACAAAACTAAGACTCAGGTTTGAATGCATTTTAACAATCCTTCCCATCACTCCTGCCCCTTTAAATCCAAAATAAAATATTGCATGGAGTGCTTTCATAAATAATTTACATTCTGCCTGACACCAGTCAGGGAGGCACAAAGCTTTCTGTGTGTGCATGCTGCTTCCAGAGCTCAGCAGTAACTAGATCTGAATTTAAAACAAAAAATCTGAAGATTTTTGTTTTTCTATGAGGATGGAAGAGGTTCAGGGACTTTGAAAGAGTCAATCCAGGTACCACCACATCAAACACTCTCTGTGGTGTTTGAAAAAGCACTGTTCATTCACCCTGAACCCCCAGATGGGAGAGGGATGACTTTAGGAGAAGTGGCCTTGTGGTTACAGAACTGGGTGGAACTCCTGGGATTTTGGCTCAAGCCTCTGCTCTGCCCTAGGTGATGTTGGCCAGACACTGCACTCCTGTGCTGAGATTTCCAGGCTACTTCCAAACCAGCTGGGAAGCAGAATGGTTGCATTGATATGCTGTGTTCAGGCAAAGGTACCTGCTGCCCATTGAGGTTTAGCTATCACTACAGGTGTGTCTTGTTTTCCCAAATGACCTTGCAAAATCGCTAAATTTCCACCTTTCAGAGGGAGAGTAATTACTGGGCAAGTTGTGGAGTTAGGACCTGTTTTTCCAGAAGTCTTTCATGACCTTGGGCAAAGCACTTAGGCAGAAATTTAGTGAAGTATTAAAGCATTTCAGTCCTATTGAGGGCTTATCTCTGGTTCATTTCAGTGGGATTTAGGGTTCCACTTTCTACTTAAGTACCTAAATCTTTTTGTGATCCATAAAAATCTTAAAGTTTCTCTTTGGAATAAAAGGGAATCATAAAATATCTTGTCTCACAGGGATGTTTTGAGAAGAAATGAAAGATTGTGAAAAAGCAAAAAAAAATTCCCTATGAGGCTAGTAGATGTGATAGAGAGAATGATCATGTATTCTCTAAAAGAAATCCTGGAACACAAGCTTGGCATGAGTGTTGTACAAGTGTTTCCATGGTGGCAAGAGCACTCGGTCCACAGTGCACAAAGCTCATCCTATAATTTACAGCAAACCTCTGGAAAAATATTTCTTTCACTTAAAAAACCCAAAAAATTCTGCCTGTGGCGTGGCATCTGGAACATGCTTAGCAAGCAGCAGGAGCTCTTTATAATTCATCAAAAAGGCCACACAGATAATGAGACAAGGTTCCTCGCTGCAGCTAAATATTTCTTCCCAATGCTGCTTCAAAACAAAATGTACCAAGGCGGTGGGCGTGGGGAAGCCCTGCCCCAGCCCCGGGGTCTGGTATGTCCCAGGCAGGAGCAGTGCCCGGAGCTGCGCTCGTGCCTGGGGGCACCATTTGTCCCCCCACTCCAGGGATGCTCCAGCACAAAGCACCAAATCATAAACCTCTCCTTCCTGGCTCTGGCACAGAATTTGGGTCAAAGTGCCCAAGCTGAGGCTAAATGAGCTTCAAAAATCTGTCAGAGCTGTCTTGGGAGCTCTGCTGCTGCCCTCTGCCACCACCATGCTTTCAGCTGGGCTATGGTGGGAGAGTTTTCTGGCTCCAGACAGACCCAGAAAATGTTGTTGGAAGAGAGGGCAAGCTGGGTTTGGGCTTGTTTTGTTTCTAGATGACACTGTGGACAGGGTTGAGCTGAGCCTGCCTGTGGCCCTGGGGAAAGAAAATGTCTGTGGAAAATGATTCTTTTGCTTGGCACCATTTCCAGTGGGAATCAGTAAGGATTTCAAAGATGTTCCCCCTGATGTGCTAAAGCTTAGCTTAAAAAAACAGAGAGATGAAAGGGCAGCCTCCTCCGGCGCGCGATGAGATGTGACAGGGAGAGCGGCTGCTGCTGCACTGAGCTGTAATGAGTTCCTGTAAGGGGAGTCACAAGCACTAAAAAGTCAAATGAACAGGAACGACTGTGTGCGGGGTGATTCCAGCGGCGCCGCGGCTGCCTGTGCACATGGTGCCTTCAGTCCTGCTCCTTTGCATGGCTCTGTAATTTCATTGGGGGGCCTCTGAGGAGTCTGGAAAGAGGGAGAGAGGGAGAATTGCTGCACCACATAGGCTTGCTCTGCATTTTGGCCACCTTCCCCCACTGTTTGTTCGGTTTTTTTCTTCGTCTTTAAAGGTAAACTGTAGAGACTTTGATACTGAAACAGAAGAGGAGAGTGAGGTGCCTGTACTCCACTCAAAAGCTGTTAGGTTTTTTCCTATTCTTACAGCTGTTTTTTTCAGTCTGTGGCTGAAGCTGTAATGCAGAGACAGGGGATTTTCCATCATGTTCTGTGAATCTGGGAAGGTTGTGAGGCTCTGTAATTCCGCAAATTTTAGAAGCACAATCTCTTAGTGGGGTTCTGGGTCTGCATTCTCCCACTTGTATTGTGGCAAACTTGTAGGTGTAGTGTGTGTTTATATCAATGAATCCATGGTTTCCTCCTTCTTTTTCTCCTGTTTAGTTTCATGAATCTGTTAGAAATTAGTAGGGAAGACAAGGAAATCGCCCCACCCCTCTGTCTGTGGGATATGCTGTCAAATGGAAGAGGGCACCAAAGGAGAAAACAGAACAGTGAGGAGTATGAGGGGATGGAAGTGCTTCCACCTGCTCTACCTTCCCTGCATAAACTCTGCATCTAATAGCAAACTGAAGGATGAGAGAAGCAACATTAGAGAGAGGTGTACGAATGATTTGCTAATAGCTGTAAGCAGAGGTTTCCCTCTCTCCTTCAGTTTGGAGCATGCCTTATGGTCTCAATAACACTGACTGAGTAATGTGCACTTCTGCCTTGGGGATGATAAATGGCTCTCAGTGATTAGGAATGGGACTACCTTCATCTCTGGGGTAAGCAACCAAGCTAACTCTGCACACAGTGGGGATGTAGGAGTTATTGTGGCAATAACCTGTTGAGTCACTGCTTTTTATTGTACAATTATTTGTGTTCAGGTCTGATGCCTAAATAATGTGCAATACAGAAACGTTGCAAAAAAGGAAACGAATGCAGAAAGCATTGCTCCACACGGCAGAATGTCCCTGCTGAATAAAATCTATAGCTATTTCCCTTTAGCTCTAGTTAATAAGGTTCAAAAAATGATGGCTGGACTCCTTAGGGGCTGACATCTGAGCGCAGTTCAGAGGAGCAGCCTGAAGTTCAGACACTTCTCTGAAGCCTCTCTCATCCATTTGAATGTCATAGGGTCTTCAAACCTGGGCTGAAACCCCTGTGAGGACACACTTCTCAGGTACCCCCTGGAGCACAGGAGTGCAAAGACATGCAGAACTCATGCCGTTTCAAGCCTGAAAACAGAAGTTTGTGATGTATTGGTAATAGGCAGAGATTTAGGGTGGAGGAGCATCTTAATGACTGGTTTCAAACAATGGAAAATCTCACCTTTGTTTAAAGTACAGAGCATGTAAGGCCTCTTAATAATAAATGAGGGAGGGCTTTGCAACCTGTCCCTATTTACTCAATGTTCATCTGGCTTATTCCATATCCTGTCTAGGGTAAGACTGGTTACCATACCCCAGCCCAGTGTCAGCACCCTAACACAAAGACAAAACACACTCCCACGTTTGAACTGCGGGGATTTCTCTAGGACCTCAAATAACAAAGGCACATCCTTTGGCACACAGAGCCCCAGGGCCCAGTGCTGTTACATGGACTGAGAAACAGGCAGGGCAATCCTCCAGGGCAGCAACATCCACACTCCTTGGATGTGGTTCACATATGCCTGCAGGATGTGACCTGGTCACATACAGATCTAGGCTATGGCTCTCCACAAGGCAGCACCCTTAGCAGGCATGGCAGGTTTCCATAACAGATCCAGTTTCAGTAGGAACCTTCTATTCTGAAGAGAAATACAGGTTTTTTTGTGTGAAAGAGAGCAAATGAGCAAGGCACACAGAGCCTAGCAACTCTGGATTTCTGGATTGCATTCCTCAGCACAAGAGCTGGCAACCTGTCAAAGACAGTCTTTAAGTATGCACATATATTTTTGCAAATTGGACACTAAGTGTTTTAGCAGAAACCTGGTAAAATGGGAGATGTTTCCAATCAAAAGTCAACATGCTGCTGATCCAGCTCATCGCAGTATCCTGCCCTTGGGGAGGCAACATGTTGAAGTACCTGGCTCCCATGAGATGGCAGATAAAGGAAGCGGGGTTAGGGACCATTGCTTGTTGACTCATGTGCCTCTCAAGCTGCTGCAGTTCCTGCACCAGCCCTGCAGCTGTTTAAAATACCAGCTCTATCCTCTTTCCCATCCCTGGTTTACCTTACTGACCTCCAGTCTCCTGTCCTTGGAGTCCTTTGACACCACTGTGAGTTCTGAAAAACCTGACTTTGTCTGAAACATTATTTAGACTATTTAGAAATTGTGTGACTACAATTGTGTGACTATGTGTCACGTCTGTGAGTGTTGTCTGGGGCTTTGAAGGAAAGTACATATGAAGGAGCGAGGAGGAAGTGTATGAAAATCCTCGACTTGGGTTTAAACAATGATGACTAAGGATTGTCTACGCAGGAGTTTCCTGTGCAGTGAGGTAGGTTTGGAAGTGCTTTACATAGCTGCCACTTCCATCTGCAGTGTCTGGATCTATCCTTCCCACAGGTTTCTGAGGCAGGAGCATAGCTGAGTTTTCCAGGGACAAGAGAGTGGCACCTGAGATGCTGTTAATGGAGACCTTGCACAGAGTGTACAGAAAACTGGAAACCCATATTCTTGCTTAGACGTCTGTATTATTTATGGTATTGCTGAAAAATCCATGTTCTTTTGAATATTAGAACAAAGACTAGGAGAGTTCATCTGCAGTGGTTATCGAGTATTCAGAGACAGGTGGAGCATGCTCCTTATTGTATGTTTGGATGCACATATATGTTTACTGTGTTTCTGTAGAGCTTTGTATTCTAAAGAATAAGAGCATCTTTGCTGCTTGCCCTGAGTTACTCACAGATCTGCAGTGCTTCCCAAATACCTGAGAATGCACAGCTAGCATGGTTTCTCTGACAAACATTTTTAATAATATGTTAAAAAAGTCCCCAAAAGGACAAAGAACTGCAAAGGTGCATTCAAAATAAGTGAAATTCTGCAGTTCTGGGTTGTTTATTTCATAAAAGCCATCTTGATAAGCAGGAAAGTAGAAGGACAACTTTCCAAAGCAGAGGTAGGCTTGTTCCTGGCAGGACCCCTCCTTTTTTGTTGGCTTTCAGGATTGCCCATGGCCTTACCTGCTCTCTGGGCTTCTGAAAATGTCCAGGTACTATTGACACAATTTTGTGATAAAAGATAGAAATGCTTTATTACGTGTGCTTTCCTCTCAATCCACTAAAACAAAGCCCCTTTTTTCTTTTGTTTTCTTGTCAGATTGTCTATGTGACAGTCGTCCTTGAGGCTGTGACGTTAAATGCTGTATTCAGGTATTAGAGAGAGGAGGATAATGCCAATGGTAGCTATCAGCAGTTCAGTTTTCAGAATGTTTTGAGGGTTCTCAGGCAAACTGAATTCAAGGTGTTGGAATATGAGGACCCTTGTTTTCTTCCCTCCCTTCATGGTGTCTCTGATTCCTCCAGAGCACCAGAGCTCATCCTCCTTGAATCCACAGAGGGAAGGCGAGGTGTTGTTTCAGTGCACCTTCCCGGATCCTTGATGCACTCTTGAAGGCTCTTTGATTGTAGTGTTATTTCCTCTCAGAGCTGATGTGATTCCCTCTGTGCCACAATAAAACTTAACAATCTTTCTTTCCTTTCAAGAGAAAGGAAGCAATTTAAAAAAATATATAGCCACATATATCCCCAGCACTTCTAGGCTAAAAAATATATCACATTTAAAAAGTTGTGGCTTTGGCTCTGCAGGCTCTCCCACATCTGAACAATGCAGTGTCATGCTCCAAAACTTCATGACTTGTAAGATTCAGTGCTGGGTTGATAACTTACATGTTGTGTTTTTTGAAATGTTGCAGTGTTGTACATCATTGGAAAGAAAAAATTCTTATTTGTCCTCTGATATTGAGCACTGATTAGTAGCCATGTCAAAACTGAATTAGAAATATTTTAAATTGTGGCACTCACCAGCATATAAAAAGTATATTAGATTATCGTAGAATGTTTTTATGGCTCCTTGCGAGTAATTCGACAGATGGTACAAAGGCACTTGGTTATAATGTTAAAGGAATGTAAAAAATTGTCTTGCTTAAAATAAGAAAGTAAATTCTCAGAAAATTCTACAACAGTTTCACAAGTGTGCCATGTGCTGCATAGATAAAGGACTGAATGTGAATCCTTATGCCATGCCTGCCTTAAAAACCCAAGTAAAATCTCTTGAAAGTAGTAATGTTGTCCCACATGTACACTGAGAAAACATTTGCATTCCATGGTTCTGTATCTGTCTTGAAGATCAATGTGCATATGCAGGTACAGGCTGTGTTCAGAGAGTACATGAGTTAGAGAAACATATCCAGCTGCTGTGAAATCAGGCTAAATTTGCAGCACAAATTAGGTGGAAATTTTCCAGATTTGTATTTAAAACCAGCATACTCAAGAGTTTTGGAACTAAACAAGCCCCATCTGTTTTAAAAATTATACAGCACTATGAACCAGTCGCAGTATACACCAAAATTTGGGCTGTTGTATAAGAAACAGCAATTTCTAGGGTAGGAAGAAGATTTCCAAAAAATGATTTTGTATGTCTCTTCTTGAAGCAGTTGATTAAATGCACTCATTGCCTGAAACAGTATACTAAGTTTTTCGTGTTAATTGTGAACTATTTCTAAGTCTGACTCTCTGATGGAAGTGTTCCATCACAACTCATGGCTGAGCTGTGTTAGCTGGTAGGTCCTGCTCAGCTCGGAGAGGGCTCTCTCTGGCACCAGCCAGCCCACGGTTGGTGTTGAATGGGAATTTCCCATGATATGTGTATTTTCCACAGTCTGTGCATCAGGTAACTGTTCTTCCCGGGACACATTTGTGGACACACGGAGGAGCAGGTGGTCAGGAGCAGTCAGCACAGACTGAGGAAACAGGCCTGCCTGACCTGATTGCCTTCAGTGATGAACCAACAGCATTTGTGGGTGGATGAGGAACCTCCCTGTTATATACCTTGACTTCAGCAGGCTTTCATCAGTCTCCTAGATGGTTGTCCGTCTAGTGTGGGACATTACATCAGGACAGAGAACAAATGGACAGAGAACTCAACCAGATGATTTAGCTCATTGATCCCAGGCACACTCATAGGCATATAACAAGTGCAGTACTCCAGCATCTGTTCTGGGACCTGTCCTGTTTGTGACCTTTACCAGTGACCTGGAGGAGAGGATAGAGCATGCTTTTGTCAAGTTTTCAGGTGACAGCAATTTCCAGGTGCTATCTGTCTGTAGCTTGAGGGTAGACTAGCCATGCAGAGGGACCTTGATAGTCTGAAAGGCCAGCAGGAGCCATACGAAATTCAATAAGGATCAATACAAACTCTTCATCTGGGAAGAAAAAACCATGTAGCAGTAAAGGCTCTAAAAGGCAGAGCCAGACTCTTCACTGAAAGTGGTGGAAGGATCAGAGACAGCCGACATAAACTGCACAAGAGAGATTCATACCGAGTGTAAGGAAAACTCTTTTCCCCAGGATGACTCTCAAGCAGTAGAGCAGGCTGCCAGAAGGGCTGCAAAGTTTCCATTCTTGGAAGCTTTTAGGACCCAACTGGACAAAGCTCTGAGCCACCTGGTCTGACCTCAGGCTGGCACTGCTTTGAGCAGCAGGTTGCACACGGAGATTTCCTGGGCTGCCCTCCAACCTGAATTACCCTGTGTGATCCTCTGAGAGTTTAACTTTGGGACTGAATATTTTTTAGACTGGCAGGTGATGTAAACCAGAGCTGACCACAGGGGAGTCAGACCTACATGTATTAGCCTGGGATTTGGTATTTCAAGTCTCCCAAAGAGTCTGGGACATAACAGGAGATGCAGCTCTGTAAAATGACAAACCAGCTGTACATTTATTGACTGAGTCTAACAGGCCTGCTCAGCTCTGGCTTTTTTCAAGTATCTCTGCTGGCTCAAATGCTGGAATGTGTTAGCAGAATAGTGGCCATAAATCCGGGGTTTGCAGGGCGACATCTGTATGTTCATTGTATCCAGGAGACACAGTATTGCCTGAATTACTGATAGTAGATCTGCTGTTCTAGGGAGAGAGGGAAAAAACCAGAAAAGTTTACTCAAAGCTCATGTAAACAATTAGTAGCAAGTAAACCAGGGTGAACTGAGAGCACATCAGCTAACGCCCTGAATTCCTCTGTGTGAAGCAGCTGACTTCACGGAGAAGGTGCAGCAAGGCCCTGGACAGATGCCCCTCTGCAGGGTCAGCTGAGCAGACAGAAGATGCTGCAGATGCAGGTGTTCCTCAGTGCTCCTGTACCAGAGGCTGCTGCCCCTTCCTCTTTGCTGGCAGAAGGGGGCTGCCGGAGCACGGACATCTTCAGTCAGGCAACATCAGCAGAGCCGGCACAAAACGGCCATGCGGTGGGTGTGAGATGGTCCCAGGGGATTGATGTGAATTAGGGAATGCTCCCGTGGGCTGCTCAGTGTGGCAGATCCAGTGCAGGGGCAGGTGCCAGCAGCACCTCGCATGGAGGAGCATCCACCTGAAAAATGAGTGCCGAGGAACAGATGAGCTGTGAATTCACACCCTTCTCGCTGTGCATTGGCTTTGTCGCGTCCAGAGGGTGATTAGGTTGCTGTGTCACTGCCAGTGAACGACAGCACCCACCCACCTTTTCTGAAAGTTCCCTGTTATGTTGTACACAGGCCTTGATTGTCGTTGTCTTCCTCATTGACTCTCAAGAGTATGAATGTTTCACAGAAGCACAGATGTTACCCAGAAAATTCCAAAGTTGTAGAATTGCCTCATACTTCTAATGCTTTTAGCTTCTTTGATACTTTGATATTTCCCTGAAGGATGCAATGCCTTCTTACATTGCCTTCTGGACAGAAAGTCCCTTTGTAATGTCCTTATACTGCAGAATTCTTTTTTTTTAATTTAAAACCTTGCATTGGGAGTTGTTTCATCTTGCATGACAGTCAGTCCCCAGGAATTATTTTGCTTTTATGTAATGTGCACATCTGTGTTCTGTCTGTGGTGTGAAAACCAGCAGAATGCTAGCTGTTAATAACAACTATACATCCACTGCTTTCCTATTGCCCCTGTGACCCTCCCCAAAGTCATTGGCAATTCATCATCTTGTAGTAACTCCTAACGAGCAGCGTGCAAGGGGTGAATTCCTGATGGTTTAGTGTGGCTGTTAAGTGTCCTCGTTGCCCCTTATGTCCTGAAAATTCTGGACTCTAGAGGATAGTTTCAGTTCACCTGTCACCGAACTGTGACCACCTCCAGAAGGGGCATGGCAAGTATTGAACAGGCTCCATTTGATCAAAAATTAGCTCTAAGGATAGAATCTGTTGATGATTATTTGTGGCAGACATTTGCCTGTCCTGCAATGACATGGGAGAACCGCTCCTTAAATCACAGGACTGTCAGCAGCTCCAAACATCTGCGGATGTGGGATCTGTAATCTCTCCTCTCAGACCTTGACGTTGTTTAATCTCTGCTATTTGTGACTACAGTTTTGGTTTTTTGGTGTTTTTTTTTTTTTTTATAGGAGTCACATAAAATCCACTGCAGGAAGAAATCACTGCACATTTCTCATTTGAATGGCAGTAGATATTGCAGGAATACATGTATAGGCCTGTATGTGTGTATCTATACACAAACACACATATATATGTGTGTAAACAAAACCACGGGGAGCTCTAATGCAAACATTACCCCATACTGGGAAGCCAAGTGGAGGCAACAGATATGGAGGCATGGGGAGGAGATGTTGAGTTTTCAGGTGGTACAATAACGAAAAGTAGACGTGCCTTGGTGTCCTGGTGGTGACACCCATGAGAGCCCAAGGCATGCCTCAAGGACAACACACCCAGAGAGGTGCCATCGCTCCCTATTAAAGTGCTCATTGTTTTGGAACCGAGGACTTCCTTTACTGATCAAAGATCTGCCTTTGATTAACCAGTTTTGAAATGAATGTATTTCTAAGTTCTTATTTTTCACTTTTCTTAGGGGAAATATTTCAAAAGCCTTTTGATCTTTGGTGATAGGCATTTAGTAAAAGGCAGGTACGCTTTTACAAAAAGAACCCTGGAAGTCTTGTTGTAAAGGGTAACGTGTATCAGGAAACATTCAGAACATGTTCAGCAGGTCTATTGGCTTCAGCAGGCCCCTGCACACTCACAGAGCTGCTCTAGTGCTCATTCTTTAACAGGATCAACGGTTTTAAAAGGTAAAATCAGGCTGCCGGTGTGTGAAAAAAAAGGGCAATATCTACTGCAAAGGTCAGAAAATATTAATGTGGCATCTTACACTAACAGAGTACAGGCAGCACAAATCTCTACAAATAGGCATCCTGCTGGTAACCAATTGAAATGTAGGAGGTAGTTAATGTCTTTCAATTGTAAGTGTCATTTGATCCCCAGGGAGACATTTAATGGATGGTATTTTCCTACTGAGAGTTCTGTCTTTTCTTTCTGTACTTCATTAGTAATAGTTCAGGGTCCTCATGTTCATAAAAAATGCATGCACTGCTTACCTGATTTTTCACATTTCACACACTGTATTAGGAAAATTGATGTTGTTCCTACAGAATTAAATAGAATACTTTACCTTTAATTATACAGTGTCTTCCTGTCTGCAAGCAGGTTTTCCCCACTACTTATTACCAAGCCAAGGAGAAGGAAATAACTGAATAGAAAAGATAACAGTACTGGAATAAAATAATTGCCGTTTGCAAATCCACTTGCTGTGAAATTTTCCCCCCTCCCCATCCAAGCTGTGTGGTCTGGATTGGTCTTGGGGATCCTTCAGAATGCAGGTCCTATCTGAGGTATCTATGGGAAACGGATGCCTCACTCCTTCTGCGGAGGTGGACCTGTCATATGAAACACTCATTTACCGAGTATGAATAATTTTATCCATAAGTGGAATCTTGCAGTTGTTTGACAGGGTAGAGCATTAACACCCTACTGCTGTTAGAGGGGAAAAAAAAATCACTCAAAGAACTCAAAATTCCACAAGTAGAGCTACCTGGAGTAATTTCGGATTCAAAATTCAAGCTGTTTCCCTCCAAGCGTTTCCCTGGTGGCTCGGGGAGACTATACTGACCCATCTCCCTTCCCCAGGACCAGGGGCTGGCATTCATTTTCTGATACCATCTTGGGTGACTGCTCTCGTGTTTTCTCACAATGCTTTAACTCAAACTTACTTTCTGATAACCTTGATCAGCTTCCCAATAAGCAGATCATTTAGTAACAGAAATACCTTACTTTAATGGTCTGACTAAATACAAAAACCCACTCTAACATGCAAATATAGAGCCTCCCAGGAACTGTTTTGTGTTGATGGGGTTCAGTTCAGAAATGCATCTCTCTCTGCCTTTGTGGCTGCAGTATTCCTGCATGGGGCACTTGCCTGGGATGGGAGAGAACAGGCCATGCTGTCTGTCGTAAACCAGCCCCCCGTAACCCACAAAAGTACTCTGGATTCATTGCAAGTGAATTTCACTGAGAGTGGAAAAAACCTGATAGTGGCTAAAAAGTGCTTTTGTGCATTAGACATGAGCTCTGCAGGTGCAGGAGCTCGCTGCACCACCACCAAGGAGCTGCTCCTCCTGTGTTTGTACTTACACACGTGTTTGAGTGCTCTGCTGAAGCAGAATCAAGCGACCAGTTTCAATATTGACTTGTTTTTGTAAAGTTGAGCATGTTGTGTTTTGTTACATAGCTTGCGGTGGTGAGAGAAATCCATTAAACTTGAAGTTAATTAGTATGGGAAGACTGTAATTTATCGAGATTGCCTGAATGGAAGTAAGGGCATTGCTATTTAATTAGCAAGTGCATTTGGATTTTAAGATTATTTTTTCCTTTTTGATTTTATTCAAAATATTGTAAGTGCTTTTCATGTAATGAAAGAAGAATAGATTAAGGACAGTCAACTGAAAAGACATTAAAAACCTATGGCATAATATTAATTTTTTTGCTATTAAGTGCGTGCTTTTGATCAGATAAGAGAACTTTTATTGCTGTGGTCTATTCTCATTTTGTATCTTAATTATGCCCGAAAAGATTCTTTAAATGACAAAGTTGTAATTTATATTACCACAAAGGACCAATCTTACAGAGTTATTAAACCAGAACGTGTCTTTCGTTGCTTCCCTGTTTCTGAGACCTTCCACTGAAGTCATGGGCACCTTCAGCTGATTTCCAGAAATGTTTACACTCAGCTGTGTTTTATTCTGTGGGCTGCTTTCTTTGTTTTCCTTAATTTGAGATAAGTCATTGTAGATTGAAACTTCACTAACATCACTACTTCTCCAAATTAACAAGTGGTAGGACAGGAGGAAATGGCCTCAAGTAGCACCAGAGGAGGTTTTGATTGCATGTTAGGGAAAATTTCTTCACCAAAAAGGTTGTCAAGCCCTGGAACAGGCTGTCGGAGTCACTATCCTTGGAGGGATTTAAAAGATGCGTGAATGTGGCATTTGGGGATGCGGTTCATTGGTGGCCTTGGAGGAGCTGGGGGAACGGTTGGACAGGATGATCTTGTTTCCAAAGTAAGTGGTTCTATAATTCACAGCTCCTCTCCTCCGTGCAGATTGAGGCTGCTGCTGCTCACAGGCTGGGCCTTGTCCCTCCAGTTCCTAATCCTGCAGCGCGTCCCAGTAAGGGACAGTGGGATGGGGCACTGTCATGCCAAGTGCACTGAAAAAAGTAGAGAAAATTCTCTCTGAGGAGTGCACAACATGCTCAGCCCATCCATCCATCCATCCATGGCCTCCCAGCGAGGGACACAGGACTTGTCCTGCACAGCACGGCATTTCGGCACAGTGATAACCCCGACCTTCGGGGCGGAGACGACCCCGCGTGAGGTCTCACGGCTGCATGGGGCACCCCCAGACCCTCGGCCCTAGAGCCGTTTTTCGGGGACGCAGCCGCCCCTCAGCCCGTCCCGTCCCTGCGGCGCGGGGCTGGCGCGGCCGTGGCGCTGAGGGCGCCTGAGGGACATCCCCGCGCGGCGGGCGCCCCCTGCCGGCCCACTGTGCCCCGCGGGGCCCGGCCTGGGCTCCGCAGGCCGCAGGAAACTCCCGTGAGAGATAAACCTCTAACACCGCCTTTTTAAACCCTCCGGGACAGACAGAGCCTCTAACACAGCCTTTTTAAACCCTCCGGGACAGACAGAGCCTCTAACAGCGCCTTTTAGTGCTAGCGAGAAAGGTGCCGCTTTGTCCGTGCTCAAGAAGTGTGTGTCTGTGTGGCCGACAAAATATTCCGCCCTCTGCACCAGGCGCTGATGTAAAACTTCTTCACCTGTTTATATGTTTTTAGCAAGCAAAGAAATTAATGTTCACGGATTCTAAATTACACAATTCTTTCATTAATTAGTATTCTGTCCTCTCTTGGTTGCGAATTTCTTGCTGTTCCTGCTAATTCGTGTTTTTAGTCCTTTTAGTGTCTTTTTTTCCTCTGGCAGGGACTTTCCAATACCCATATACTGAGTTAGCTTCTTCTTTACCTTCTGGTTCCCGCAAAACATCTTTGTAGCCCATAAATTCTTCACTTCTTGTATCCAATTTCAACATACATCACTCTCTCCCAGGCCTTACTCATTGAAACGTATCCAAGTTAGCTTAGCAAAACTTAAAAGTTTCTGTAATTTTCCCAAGCTGTATTCCCACAATACCTGCTCATGCTAAGTTTTGCTAAATGCTAGCTAAAAGTGATTTAAGATTAACACATTGCTTATAATTAATGTACTGGTTATGATTAAATAAAACCAATGAATTAAAATTAATTAAACCCATTAATTAAAAAATTAGAAAAGTGATGTAATTTCCAACAGAAGGATAAGGATTTGGTAGATGGTCATAATCTTTTTACTCTCGAATTTTATGCAGGTATTTGCAGCTGCCTCTGCACGAGCAAGCTCCATATCTCTACACGGCTCCCTTCTGCCTCCTGTGAGCAGTGATAATATCACTTCCCTGCCTCCCAAGCCTGCTGTTAGTAAATACATTAGAAAATTATTTGGCTGGGATAGTCTTTCCCTGATGCTCTAGTATGATTTGTTCCCATAGTTATGACAGTTGTACAGCTGCAGTATTTTATAGAACACTCAGATAAAGGGAGGAGAATCTGCCCCTGTCCTGCCCTGCCCAGGTGAGACCCCACCTGCAGAGCTGCTTCCAGCTCTGCGGGCCCAGCACAGCAAGGACATGGAGCTGCTGGATGAGTCCAGAGGAGATTACCAAGGTGATCAGAGGAACGGAGCAACTCTGCTGCGAGGAAAGGCTGAGAGAATTGGCATTGTTCACAGTGGAAAAGAGAAGGCTTTGGAGTGACCTGATTCCCTTACCTGAAGGGAGAAGACAAGAAAGGTGGAGAGAGACTTTTTACAAGAACATGTAGTGACAGGACAAGGCAGAATGGCTTCACACTGACAGAGAGGAGGCTGAATTTAGATACCAGAAAAAAATTGTTTACTGTGAGGGTGTTGATGCCCTGGCACAGGATGCCCCATCCTTGGAAGCGTTCAAGGCCAGGTTGGATGGGACTCGGAGCAACCTGGTCTAGTGAAAGGTGTCCCTACAGGACAGTGGAAGGATCTGTAAGGTCCCTTCCAACCCAGGCCATTCTATGATTTTATGATTCTATGATCTGCTGCATCTACTCTCTTTGTGCACACTGGTGTAGGAATTACAGATGCTGGCAATGAGTATACTCTAGCTCTGAAAGGAGTTGCTGGAACTTCTGTGTTCCCCATTTTAGTGGCTGCAATTTAAAAATCCACATTTGTAGTGCACAGCTTGCTGTCAAAGCTGAGATCTGCAGGATCTGAAGAATTTTGTGACAGCTGCAGGATGGCATTTCAGTTTCCATGGAAACTGGCACAAAAATCAAGGTGAAGTGTTGGCTGATTATCTAATAATAAAGCTGAGCATTTAAATATGAAGTTCTTCACCTTCCTTTTGCTGAGACAACTTCCATTCCTACAGCACACAGAAAATGCAATAGAGGCCTCGTGTCTTCAAATTGCGGTCACAGTTGGGCTGTGTAATCTCCTTTCCACAGATGAAAGACAAAATTCAGCCTTGACCCATTCAGCCACAGAGCCTTATGCTCTGCTTTTAAGATAAAAGGCTGATTTGTCCCCACAATTACTGCACAAACCAACACCATCGTTTATATGACAAATTACAGAGGAACAGAAGTTCTTTTGCTTTACTGTGTGTTTTTCTACCAGGCAATTCCAGAACCTTTTGGTGCTCAAATGCATTTCCTTGTAAATAATTCTCATTGCATACACTTTTTGTCTGCCCACACTCTTGCTTATCACCTGAATTTAATGGCTCTTTGGCTTTGCACTCACTGGACTCT
This sequence comes from Edolisoma coerulescens, assembly GCA_013397115.1. Taxonomy (NCBI): domain Eukaryota; kingdom Metazoa; phylum Chordata; class Aves; order Passeriformes; family Campephagidae; genus Edolisoma; species Edolisoma coerulescens. The sequence continues at coordinate 992,676 of VWZW01007179.1, read as the reverse complement.
TGTTTTGAATCAGTGAGTTTGATCGTTTTGCTGAGCATTCCTTTTTTCAGGTCATTGACTTCTAAGGTTAACAAAATGAATCCTCCTACTGATCCTTGCTACGTTCCACTAATCTCATTGCTATTCCTGAACTGCTCAATTACCTTTTGTCTTCAATTTCAGATGCATTTCTCAAACCCACAGATCAGTCTTTTGTGCAGGAAGCAATTTCATATTGGATTCAAGAACACATTCGTGTGAATATTTCTCATACTTATATCTCAATTTGCTAAGGCTGTTTAAATTTTCTTGGTTAATTTGCTTCTTGACATACCCTTTTAAATGTACTTTCTCCACTGCTTATTTTTTTCCAGAGATGTCTTTCTTTCTAACCTCTATTCTTTTCTGCTCTTGAAGTGGTGCCTTCCAGTATTTGATAGTGTTGACTTTCTACTTTGCAGTACTCTATCTTTTCTATCTTCCTGAATCATTTGACTCCTTTGCCATCCTTTGTTCACTCTAGGCAGAGAGTAAGAGCCAATATTCTTCTGAAGGACATTTGCTCTGTTTTTCTCAGCAGGAAATTGGGGATTTTCTTAGGCCTGTCTTTTGTATCTCTAACTCCATGTCCCACTTTTTTTGACGGAGGGTTGATACCTGCTTTGCCAGCTTTGGCATGATCAGTTCTGTCTTGGCTTGGACATATTGAGGAGAACAAAAGGCAAAAACCCAAAGCAGCGAAGTCCATGGCCTAACACCCCATGATGCGCTTTGGATCACCTGGGTATTAATTCCAAAGGGGGCCAAGCAGAAGTCTGACTCCTTTGATATGATCTGTTTCACACCCAAACAATCCCAGTTTCATGTGTCTATAGCTGAGTCTGCTCTCACAGATATTGTCTTTGCTAGGAGTACAATATGGCGAAGAAAGGGCTTTTTACACGCTCATTAGCATGTCGAGGGGTTGTCTTTAAGTGTATTACAACAGCAAGGACCCCATGTCTTTCACAAATATAATAAAAGAAGCCCAGACTAAATTCTGACTGCAGAAACCCCTGTGCAGTCTGTCTAGGCCTCTGTCACCCTGAGTTGCATTTTGCATATCAGAAATCTCTTCTTTCCAGTGCCCGAGGACCATGTAGCCATTTACAAACCACACTGACATCCCAGAACAAGTCACTGCTTTTGGCAGTGCTTCAGAGGGCTGGGGTCTCAGGAATAAACAATAAAACTGAAGCTCTCAGGCACACTAGCTTCTTTGCTAAAGAGAGGCACATTCTTAACAGTAACTGAATATGGCTGAAGATAAGAGTTTGATACCAGAGCATTGAGAAAGAATACAAAGGACACCACTCCTAATCGACAAGCTTGCTTAGAAATACTGTTTCTCTTTGGAAGAAAAGCTGAAAGAAGTTCTGCTTTGGAAGGTGCCTTTTGACAAAAAACTTGGGTTTATAGGATTTGTTATCTTAGATGATCCTGTTCTATTTTAAATGTATCAAGTTGATTAAGGGTCATGTAATTTCTTTCACAGAACAACTGAAGCTCTGGGCTCCTCTGAACGTGTGAGTATGCCAAATGAGTACCCCCAAAACCTCGTGGTAAGTCCCCTCACATTCAGACAATTATCTTCCAATCATTTGAGAAGCTATGAAAAACCCCAAGCCCACAATACCCATACACTTTAAGCAGAGGTGGGGAGGTGTGTCACATTTAAAAAAAGAAGTGGACACAAAGGCACTTCTGTTTAAAAGCCTCCAGGGCACTCTGAAATGCCAGCGGGCAAAGCCTGGCTGAGCTGGAAGCTGATAGTAGGTGACAGTCTACAAAAGGCATGGAGTTTGCACAGCCTTGAACATTGATTAGGAATTGGAATTGAATATGTTTTGCTGAGTAGCTTTGAGCTACTGGTTGTTGCATTTTTTGGAAGGGGACCTTTGATGACTAGTTGGGGAGCAATGTGAGGAAAAAAAGAAGAATGAATAGCCTAAAAAAAAAAAAAAGCTACTTATACAGATTAGAGTGGTGTTCTATTCTAGAAAGTGGTGGACATGTGGAGGTCTCTGCAGGACCAAAGTACTGCTAGCAGGTGAGTAGGTCACCACCACTGCAGTCTGACAGAAGTCCATTAGCTTAAAAAGGGGTCTTTTAAGACAGGGAAAAGGACGACATAATTAGTTAGTCTGGTTCATTGGAAACACCTCCTCTGTTTTCAACCTGGACACATCAGTTCCTTGATAGAAGAAACACACATTCAACAGCATTTTGGGTGGCTTCCATTTCCAGTAATATTGTTGTACAAAGGAAAGGAGGTATGTTTGTCTTAGGCATTTTCTTCTTTGAAACGGACAGCAGAAGGAACAGAGAAATTACAAGAGGTAGTGAATTTAGCAAACCTGCACATAAAACAATCTTTCATAAGAATAAAATGCTGCATTTACAGCTGTAAATGTACACACCCGTGTAAGTTAAAAATACAAAGCTACTTTTACTGTGTTTCTTGTTCTTTTTAAGTTCAGAGAATGAAGTACTCAAGTGCTGGACTTAAAGTGGTGAACCTCATTGCATTGGCAAAACCAAATCATTCATGCAGCACCAGGCTTTTAACTTGCCCTAAGTGAGAAAGTTAGACAGTTAGTGCAACCAAAGTGCAATTGTGTTCTTCACAGTGTGTACATTTTGACTGGCTTGTAAAGTGAATGTAGAAGTTCATGACTTTCCCAGGCAGCTTCTTTTGATGGTTGAAGTAAACACGATCTGCAACATCCTAGGCCACAGCCTGACTTGGAATGATTAGACCGGTGTTCATCAGACAGTGGAGAAAAGTCAAAGTCAGCCACCTGGAAAAGGAATATCAAAAAGATCATTTTTAGTTCAGTCCCCACTGGCTCAAGTCCAGCAAGAATACGTTGGGCTACAAATGGCACTCGGTCCTCAACCATTTTCAGTCACTCACTAACTTCAAATAGACTTCTGATTTATAGCTGCTGTGCACATGGCTTACAGACAGTGTCTCTAGACGTATATAATTTATATTGTGGCACACTGTAAAGGGTATTGGGTACTTTCCAAAGTACCATGAAAGCTACTTTTGATTTAAGAACTCATGCTTATTGCAAACACCTTTTGGAGCAAGTGAAAGGTATATTAGAGATGGAAGGGAGCTGGGGAGAAGGCGGCCACATACGAGGGGCAGGTAACAATTTAGGGCTGCTTTACGTAACATACCCCTCCTTTTTGTTATCCTGTATCCTCTCGCACTATCTCCTTGCTTTCTTTCATGTAACTACTCTGAGGCAGATCCTCTGGAAGGGATACTTCAATGCAAGCATCTGCTTGGGAATATTAACAAACTGCCCATTATTATTCTGGAAATTTAGAGTTCTCTGCAACAAGCCAGAAGCATGCCTGTTGCTTCGTTTGCCTACACTGCTTGGATTTTTTTGGTGGAACAGATCACACATACCAGGGAAATGCTCCCTCTCGCTCTCTTTGTCTGGGGATTAAAGAACCTTTCATATCAGATACCTTTCATGGCTGAAAGATACCTGATTACTATCCCAGCTCAAAGTAAGAGTTACTGAATACCTCCACGAGATCTTTTTGTTGTGTGTTGCTTCGAAAAGTCGTATACAGCACCAGTAGCAGCATCACTGAAACCAGAGCAGTGCAGAGCAGGACAAAGAAAGCTGGGTGGATTCCTAGGAAAAAGCACAAGGACACATTCCTGGAGTGACACAATACCCCAAAAAGAGGCAACAGTGAGAAGGAAACAATGAAGAAGTTTTAAGAGTATTTTTAGGAAAAAGGAGATGTGATTAAGAGGGAATAAACTTTTCAGCCCAGATCACTCCTGGTTTTTCTGAAATCTTGGGAGTGGGAGAGGGGGTTGTAAGGGTCTTTCCCTTTATGCCCTCTTTTCTCTTGAAGAGCCTAAAAACCTCCACCCAGTTACATGTTAGCCCCTGACTCCCAGGGTGTTTGTATCTCTGTGGTACCCCAAGAGGACAGGAAGGACTCTCACCTCCACAGCAGCTAAGAGCTTCCAGCACGGAGGATTCAGCCCTGAATGCACACCAGTGCCTTCTGGAGTGAGCTGCCCTGTCTGTACACAGCTGGCTCACAGTGACACGGTGTGACCAGTCTGTGTCACAGCCTGGCTGTCCCCCATTCTCTTCCCTTGGCCACCTAACCACTCTCTCAGATGGTTTAGGGACCCAAGAGGGGCAGGTGTGACCATGCATGGGGGAGCCAGCTGGGGCCACCGGCAGGAGGGGCAGAGACTTGTAATGAAATGGAGGCCTAGAAAAATCTACCCTCGAAAACCCATAACTAAACTAAGCAAAAAGAATTGAGACTGCTTAATTAAGGTAGTGTAACAGATGCATATGTTTTCCTAGTTATCCTCTCTAACTACAAAAGCTGGACTATTTAAACGGAAAAATATATCATTTAAGTAATACAGCCTTCCCAGGGTACTTAGTAGCTTCAAGACACTCTTGGGACTAAGGGTTCAGCAGAATACAAGAAGCTCAGAGCAATTACAGCAGACACATTATAAATTCTCATTTCCCTTTTTATTCCTCTCCTTTTAGGGATCTACACCACATTCCTGAAACCTCATCCGCAGGCTGGCTGATCCACAATTGTCCCTAACCCGTCTGAGACTGCAGGTTTCCTGACAGGCGGGACTCCGTGCTGCTCAGGCTCCCTGCTCCTGACCTGCCGGCCGCACTTGGATGCCGTGGTACGTCTGCAGCATCGTCACGCCGTTCTCCACCCTGACGCTGAGGCAATACTGTCCCGCGTCCCTGAAGGTGTGGCTGAGGTTGTAGCAGGAGCCTCTGATCTCCACCAGATGGCATTTGTCACCTTCAAGTGGAATGCACTCGGATTTTATAAGCCAGCATAATGCCAGCGGTGGGCTGAAACGACAAGAGAAAAAAGGCAAAATAAAAAACAGGTGAAAACTCTGCAAAAATTTCAGCTAAGCGCTTGGTTAAAATAGCAGAATCATTTTGGAACTAATGAAGTTAATCTAAATACAAATAAAGAAGTAATTAACTGCACAGTTTTTTGGTTTATAGCATTTGCCAAATGAAAAAGTTCTTTGTGATACTTCTATGAAGGCAAGTCTTTCAGCTGAGAGCTGAATACCTGCAAGGGTCATCAGCAGGCCACTGTGTGTAGAAAACTCCATAGTCCTTCAATAAAGATAAAAGGAATCTTTTTTCCCTGCACTTTCAAGGGAAGGTTATTTTTTCTTTGTCCTTCTCATACAGAAATCACTGTCTGTACTATTGAAGCACAGCCAAGACTAATTAATAAAAATTCAAATTTAAAAAAAAAGTTCTAATTAAAAAAAAAACCACAAATGAAACTGGAAAGAATATAAGATGAGCTCTGTACAAAGGACTAATAGCCAAAAAATTGTAAGTAAATTTCAAGGATCACAGCATTCCCTTACATTAACAAAAGGGTTTTTATTTGCTGTCAAGCAATTTAGTGCAACTCACTCAATGGCCATGTGGCTTCTCACCACGTCTAATTGAAGCCTTTTAATTACTTTTCCAGATCCCTGTTTCAACTGATTCTGCTTGAACTCACCTTATGCACTATGGACTTTGATTCTGACAACAGACAGAGCTTTTCTTTACCCTATTTTATCAGTATTTTGTTTCTTATCTCTTTACAACATTCTTTGCTAAAGAAAGCATTGTGTTTATGTGTTTAGCTCATTTTCTAGCTTTGTTTTTGATAACCCACCTCTTTGTCACTGCATCTCTATCTTAAACTCCTCTTGCATCAGTCCCAGTCCTGTGACTAGGGGGTTACCAAGCCTGCTTTTAGGGATCTCGGGTTTGCCTGTCATAGTTTTTGGCTGCTCTCTTTTACTGGTATGCCACCTCCAGTTCCCATTCCTGCCAACATGCCTTTCACTTTCTGAATGCAAACTGTGCTGCTTTGTCTGTCGGGACTGTTTATGCCTTTGGTAAGTGACTCTGTGTTTGGGTGCTGCTCACTCCAAAACTCCAATGTGTTCTAATGCTGCAACTTGAGAGAGTTTGTGCTAGGCCTGAGGTGCTCACAACTCCCCTATTTTCCTACAATCCTTGCTGCATGGAGCTTCTGTATCTTATCCATTTTGTGGCACACATAGCTTTGCCAGAATTACTCCCCAAACCTCTCAATCCCCTATGCCAGTTAAGCTTTGCTGCTATGCAACAGGACTTGGGATATATTTTAATTTAAGAGTGGGGAAACTGCTGAAGGAGAAAAATTCAAAAGGAAGTTTTCAGATGCATTTTCCCCCACTAGTTCTCTGGCTACTTGTCTTTTAACATTCTCCTTACAAAGATAAAAAAATAACATTTGCTTTACATAGGAGGATTCTAGTTTTCCATTAAAATGCAGGCTCTTAGAGCTCATGGTATTTCAAGTCAGGAAAATGCAATATTCAACAGTACTGTGTTCAAAGAAAATTTGGTTGTTGTTTTGTTTTCTTTTGTTTGGTTTTTTTTTTTTTTTTTAAGTAACTGTAGTGTGGTGTGCAACTGACTATTTTAAGGAAACACTGGGGAAAAACACTTAGACAATATTTGGGAGGAAAGAAGTTGTGTTTGCTACTTACGTGCCATTGATATGAAGAGATAAATTCAGGTTTTCCATTACCTGAGTTTCTCTGGAGCCCACCACGTTAATACTTTTAACAGCATCTGAGAAGAAATGAAAAAGCAGCACATCACAGTCCACGGGTAAACTTGAGTCTCACTGGTTTCCCAGTGAAGGTTTTTTTCCACAGACTTGCAGGTTTGAGCTCCATCAGTCACACAAATAATACTTCTTGTCTGACACCCCAAAAGGAAACCTACCAGTAGAGATGTTGTAAGAACTCTGACTTTTTTCTGATTTCTTTTTAATAGGTATAATCAGCTTTGTTAATTCCTTACATTTGTAATTCTGTGCTTATTTACTCCTGAAGCTGACCAAATCAACGAGACTTTCCTAATGCTTGATTTAACTAATTTATTGTTTAGGGATAGCTGGTCTAAATTGAACAAACAAATCCACCATAAGTTACCATAAATACTTTATTGTTTTAGTTGTATGTGAGGCTTTTACAAAAGACAGTAAAACTGTCTGTAGATTAAAAAAAAACTGAAGACTTTATCTATTCCCACCCGTTTTTCTGCACTAGAAGAGCACAAAGTTGATTTTGCTGTGAATGATGTTGACCAGTCATTGCATGTGAAACAATGTTCAAGTTGTGTTACCATGTTAAAGCTAAATTGTATCTGTACATACTAGGTTGTGTCTGTACATATCCAGCTATGAAATACACAGGACTGAAGTTGCAAAAGGTTTCATAATTACCCAAGAGCTCCAGAGCTGTGCTAAAGTCCCCAGTTCTCTGCATAATTTCTCTTTCGTGTATGATGCTTCCAATTTGCTCCCATTCAGCTACGACCTTCAGATGCACCGTGCGGTTCCCCAGGGAAGAGCAGTTGCAGTAGACAAAGGGTTCCTTGGTAATCTGGTAAACTCTGTGTGCAACAGGAAAAAATTTAGAATCAAAACGGCCTTTTACCACGTGCTTGCATATTTCTGGTTTAAAAAGGGACAAGCTCTAATATATTTTCTTTACTGACAGTGCTCCAGTGGCTGTGATTCTAATTCTACTTTATGTCCATATCAATGAGGATTTATGTCTGCGGTATTACCTACAGAACTGCAATTAATATGAGATCCAGAGGAATTCTGTGCATTTTTAATTAAAGCAACTAAAGATAATGCTAAAAGAATTCACAAAATGGAATAGGAATAGTCAGTAAATTATGAAAACAACTTTTATAGCAGGCAGACTATTAGCTAATTGATTTAATTGGAATTTTTCTCTAGATGCACATCTGAATTAGAGCCATCTTGAATACCCATTAAAGCAAACAAAGTAACCACACCTACCCGTCTCCAAAATCCCAGTTGTAGACAAATGATGCTGACTTGAAGAAATGACTTGGGTCATGAAGAGAGAAAGAAATCCGGGTCACTGTGTCCGTGGAGGATCTGGAGCCATGTGTGGTAACTCTGCTGTCTTCTATCTGGGCAATGGTGAGGTTGCCTGGGATAAATTCTGCAGAATAAAGAAGTAGAAGAAGAATGACAGCATGAATGACAGCATGCTACCACATCATGCTCTGTGTGTGTATCAAAACATTCTTTCAGCTGTACCGTGTCTTTCTGTGTCGTAGTCCAAGAGGTTAAGCGTATTTTATATCTATTACTCAGTGCTGTCACGTGTGTTAATGAGGCAGTGAAATTAAAATGCTTATTTAGGATTGTACAATGGGTCATGATAAAACATCTAATAGAACTAGGAGAAAAAATCCCAGACAGACTGAGTTCAATATAAACTTTTACTATTTATTTAAAAAGAACTGGTATTAGTATCAAGCATCTAGATTCAGAATCGAACCAGCGTACACATTCTTCATGATTGGAATGGTGTTTTTTGTTTGTTTTGTGTGGGTTTTTTTATGTAGCTTTTTTTTCCTTAGTTTTAGTTATTTCTACAGAAATTAAGATTTGGCTGCTGTGAATAACAGATGTGCTATATACTGTGAATACAGAAACGGTGGAATTTTTATGTCTGTGAGAAGTTCTGTGTTGGACTTTGTTTACAAGGAGTAGCAAAGACTGATCTAAAAAAATCCTTTCTAACCTACGAATAAAGATGCATTATGATGAGACACTTATCTGCTTGTTGTAAAATTAATGGACTATTGACTACCAGTAACAGACTCTTACCCTGTTAACAATTCATTAAATCTGGTTAACTGTTTTCTTGGTGATGCACAAATAGTAATTGCAATTACTGTTGGAATGGGGCTCTCAATCCTTGTATCAGAGATTAGGTTGACCATAAAACACCATTAGTTAATTTGTAAAGAAAAAGAGCATATTTATGGTTATGAATATTCCCAGTAAACTAAGTTTACTGAGTTCCTGGAGAGGTGCAGGTTGTAAAGCCATTTTACCTGTAATCTGAAGCACGGTGATATTTCTCGCAACTGGCCGACACAACCAACAGTTTCTGTGAGTCACCCAGACAGACACGGGGAAAGTGCCAGGAAATTCACCGGTCACATTAATTACAGAATTAAACTGCTGCTCGGATTTCTCTATCAGAATCAGAGGAGCATAAATCCAATTAAAGTGATACAAGTTTGATGTGACATTTTCGTTCTCCATTCTTAGACTGGCCTGAACAGTAGCTTGAGCTCCTGCTGTGATGGGACCATTGTTGGTTATTTCCAGACCATACAACTCTGTGGAGATCAGAAGAAAAGAAGTAAACCAAACCCTGTTGTACAGCATTTAAAATTTCATTTATTTATTTATTTACACATTTTAACTAGCCAGCTGTAGTTATGTGACTCACAATGACACTCGTCCCATTAAAGGCTTTACCACCATGATCTTTCACAGTTTAAAATCTGGAACAGAATCTGTTGCATGAGTATATGACTTCAAATAAATAGCAGTAGAAAATGTCAGACTGGCTCCTAGAAATGTTCATAGTAGAAGACAACTTCAGACTAGAACATCACAAAAGCTTCGACAAGGTTTTACACCCAGAGCTGGGTACTGGCTCTAGGTTCATTGTCACTAATGTGCTGATATGGTCACTAGACTTCCAGATACTGGAAGAAGCTCAGCTCTAATCTCTGTCCTAAAAAATGTGAATTTTCAAAATCAGGTAAGATTTCACTTGCTAGATTCCTTTGCCATGTCTGTTGACAAGTCTCTCTAACTTCCCTATAAGTAAACATAAAAAACTCAGTAAAAGCATTTTCTGTGCTGTGATCCACCTTAAACTTCCTTTTCCAGGGAAGGACCAAAAATCCCAAGGTGAATGGAAGTTGTACCATGCTTTAGTGGCAGATCAGTTGCTGTCCAGGGGGACCTGGAAAAAAGTCAAAAAGTGGGCCCATGGGAACCTCAAGGCATTGAACAAGGCTGAATGCAAGGTGCTGCACCTGGATTGGGGCAATGCCCAGTATGCAGTACAGGCTGGGGGAATGAAGGGATGGAGAAGGGCTTAGGGGTACTGGTGGATGAAAAGCTGGACATGAGCCAACAATGTGCACCCAAGAAAGACAATGATATCCTGGGCTGCGTAAAAATCAGCGTGGTCAGCAGGTTGAGGGAGGTGATGTTTCACAATGAGGGTGGTGAAACACTGGCACAGGTTGCCCAGTATAAACATCCAAGGTCAGGTTGGACAGGGCTCTGAGCTGCCTGGTCTAACTGAAGATGTCTCTGCTCATAGCAGGCGGTTGAACTAGATGACCTTTAAAGGTCTCTTCCAACCCAAACCATGCTATGATTCTATGAAGCAGCAAGGCATGAGAGGTGCAGGTCCTGTGAAACTGAACCAGCTCTGCTGCTCTAAATGACTCACCTTTTTCTTCTCTGCCATGTTTACTCCTTTTCAAAATAGTAGTAGTGCAGCAACATTAAAGGATGTGCGTGTGTTAAACAAAAACATAAACCTCCAAGCCCCAAAACGAAAGGAAAAGCAAAATAGCTGTGAATCGGGACAGAGCTGGGAACAGAATCGGATTGCTTGCCTTCAACACAGAGCATGTTGCCTTCCCTGTATCAGAGCTCTGCCTGGCTCTCCTCTCAGTGGCAGTGCTGGGCAGAGCAGAAGAGCTGGGGATTTCTAATGCTGGTGCCTTTCCTTATCCTCTCTTTCAGCAGCCACCAGACTGCTAACAGGGACCCGAATCTTTGACCTTCAGAAGTTGTATTTCTCACTCATCCATGACCTCTAACGTGAAGGGAGCATTGGGGCCAGCTGACTCCTGTGCTGGCTTTTCTGCCCCCATCAGCTTGGACGGGATGAAAGAGACCGCATTTGTGCCTGCATTTTATTTTACAGATCACAGGTCCTGGGCCAATTCTGGTGGCAGAATGACTGTGAGAAGTGAACTGTAACATTACTGCCTGAGAAAGTACTTCACTGTTCCCATTTCACAGCACAAGAAATGGCCCTGAGTACAGTTTTTAAGTTAAAAGAGAAATGCTTGTGATTTGATGAAATCTGGCACAGGGAGGCTTCTTGTCTCTAGAAGATTCAGGCTATGCTCCACTTTGTTTCAGCAGAATTCAGGAAAAAATAGCTAACTACCTCATGCTTATCTAGCACTTCTCCTTGGAGGTTATCATGGTGCTTTACAAATCAGGGCCATACCGGCCCAACAGCTGCAGCAGCTGGAGGTTCAGTGGCTAACCCAAGGTCACCCAGGGAGTGACCGACCGGCACAGCAAGACATTCCATCCATGCCAGGGATTTCTCCTGCCTTTCCGACCTCTCTCTGCAGAATGGAGCTCTCCGAGTCCCACAGCGAGGGACAGCGGCTGCCCAGGTGCCTTGCGACCCGCGGCGCGGGGTCAGCGGAGGAAGCAGAAGTGCAGCTTTTGGGTTAGAAGGGCAAAGCAGATCCCCGGCTGCCCGGGATGCCCCACCTCCACTGCAGGCACCAAGATCACAGCGCCTGAGAATAAAGTGTGGGATGGTGAGAGCGTGACCAGAGCTGCTTCCATCCCTTGTCGCATCTATCAATCTCGGGCAGGGAACCACCCCCGCCAGCGATGCAGCTCACGCCTGAGATCTGAGCCCTCGCCCCCCGCACCCCTCGCCCGCTCCCCGGCGGCGATGCCAGCGCAGACCGGCGGCCCCTTACCTGCGGCCGGGGCGCGACCGTGGCCGAGCTGCAGCAGCAGCGCGCAGAGCAGCAGCCGCATGCTGGGGGCCGCGGGGACCGCGGCTCGGTGCCGCCGGGGCCGGGGCTGGGGCCGGCTCTCGAACCGGGACCGGGTCTGGCCGCGCTGCCCCGCGGCACTGCGGCTCCTCTGTCCGCGCCCCCGGGACGCTCCCCCGCGGCAGCGCCCAGCCCGCCTCTCCCGGGGGCAGTTCCTGCGGGATCGCGCTGGCAGCGCGACCGGGCTGCAAAGCCGCCCGCGGTTTAAACAAATAGTCAATAAAAACCACAGATGCCTCACGTCTGCCGAGGGCGTGGGGACACGCCGGGGCGTTTGGGAAGGGGTTTGTGCTGCGCTTTGGTGGCGGCAAGCACATGCAAAGTATTTCTGAGGCGGCGCGGGGACGCCTCTGCCGGGGGGGTTCGGCCGCTGTTGCCGGTCCAGCAGCGCTCCGAACGGCCTGTAACGGGTGCGCTGCTGGACAGAAGCGAGAGCAAAAGCGCCGGAATGCGGTTTTCTGGTGTTCTTTTTTTGTCGTTTTATTTTGTTTTTTCCTGTTTTGTTTTGTATATTTTGGTTTTAATTCGTTTACTTTTACTTTATTTATTTTCTTAAACTCATCATCCGAAGTCCTGTCTCACTCCTGGCCGCCGTTTTGCTGCTTGAGGCGGACCAGCCCCGCTGCCCGCTTCGCTTCCGGTCGTGCCGCCGCTCTCCCGGGGCACCGGCGGGGCTGGGCGGGCTCTGCGCTAGCCGGAGAGACCGGCCGTGCCCCTCTCTGCCCCGGTAACTCCTCGCCCGCTGTCACCAGCGGCCGCGGCGCTAGCGGAGCCTCCGGGGACGAGGGGACGGGCGGGGCCCGCCTCAGGCAGCGGCCGCTGGCAGCGCNCATGCGCTGCCGGCGGCCTCCGGGAGCAACAAAGGAGGGAGCCGGGGGGCCACGGCCGGGCGGTCCCGGGGAGCCGCGGGGTGAGGAGCGCGGCGGCGGCGCCCCGGTGGGGCCCGGGCCTGGGCGCGGTGACGCGGGGCGGGGGGAGCTGGGTCCGGCGCGCCGCGGGCAGGAGGGAGCGGCCGGAGCCCCGCCGGAGGCCTGGGGCCGAGCACGGCACCGGGAGGGCTGAGGGACGGGGGAAGCGCCGCTGCGGCCGCTCACGGTGCCCGTGTTCGCAGGGCGGAGATGGGCTCGGCGTGATGGCGCCCTGGCAGCGGGGAGCGACCCGGGCGAGCAGCGCTGCGGCGGGGAAGGTGAGGGGCGCGGGGTCCCGGGCTGGCTGCGCGCACCCCCAGCCCTGCGGGCCGGACCTGGCCGGGAGCAAAAATTGACGGGAAGCCCCCGAGGGGAGGAGGGAGGTCGCCGGTCTCTCAAGCTAGATGTGATTTTAGGTTTCTTTACGGGCGAGAAAGGCAGTTTGTGGTAGCAGGACAACTGCTGGCGCCCCTGGGANGGGGTGGGTCAGGGCGGGGCCGGCCGAGGGCTGCGGGGCCGGCCGAGGAACCGGGCGGTGCCGCGGAGCTGCGCGCCCGCCTCCGCCCGGGGAGAGGCGCGGGAGGCGGCACCGGGAGGAGGCGGCCGGAACTGAGCTGGGGCGCTTCCGTCGCGCCCATGCGCTGCCGGCGGCCTCCGGGAGCAACAAAGGAGGGAGCCGGGGGGCCACGGCCGGGCGGTCCCGGGGAGCCGCGGGGTGAGGAGCGCGGCGGCGGCGCCCCGGTGGGGCCCGGGCCTGGGCGCGGTGACGCGGGGCGGGGGGAGCTGGG
>VWZW01007179.1:925730-979005 GCA_013397115.1 Edolisoma coerulescens | reverse complement strand
GATGGCGCCCTGGCAGCGGGGAGCGACCCGGGCGAGCAGCGCTGCGGCGGGGAAGGTGAGGGGCGCGGGGTCCCGGGCTGGCTGCGCGCACCCCCAGCCCTGCGGGCCGGACCTGGCCGGGAGCAAAAATTGACGGGAAGCCCCCGAGGGGAGGAGGGAGGTCGCCGGTCTCTCAAGCTAGATGTGATTTTAGGTTTCTTTACGGGCGAGAAAGGCAGTTTGTGGTAGCAGGACAACTGCTGGCGCCCCTGGGAGTGAGTCCCGCAGGGGTGTGTCCGAGGGGAGCAGCAAGTTTGGGATGTGGCTGGGGCGGAATCAGGATAACAGGTGTGCAGTGTCGGGAGCATCCCTGAGCCTGGAGCCGGCTGCTGGGAGAGAGGAAACCAGGCAAAACACGTGCATGGAGAGAGGAAACCAAGCAAAACACGTGAATGCTTGTGCTGTGAAGAGCTCAATAACTCCTTTTATCTCTTAGTGTAGTCCTGTCACAGTGAGTGCTGTACATCCTTGGTGTTCTGTTTGTAAGCCTATGTAAAAGTGACAGCTGTGGTTTTTGGAAAAGGTAGTCCTCTTCCATACGTCAGAAGAATGGATGTAGGTGATGGGACAGCTGCTGTTAACAAGCCATATAAACTAACAAATACTTCTGTATTCTTTTCTAGGTGTGTTGATCTTGATTTTATGTGCTGAAAGCTGATCTTTCTTCCTCCAAGATGGCATTTGTTTCAGCACAAGGGCCTACGGTGGTGGACCAAACCACTTTGATGAAAAAGTACCTGCAGTTTGTGGCTGCTCTTACAGATGTCAATACACGTAAGAGACTTTTTTCTTATTGAAAATTACAGCTCTTCAGTAGTTCGTTTCACAAGTATTTCAGGCTTGTTCAGGCAGTTGATAAATGAGGCAGTGAAGTCTGTCGAATCCACTTGGAAATTTGTTTGGGTTTTGATTTTTGAAGAAGCAAAATGATGAGGAACACTTGCATGAGCCGAAGTGAGTGAGCTGTCTGTGTGTGCAGTTGTGTGGTGGTTGTTTGAGAGAACTGTGTGTCTTATAATTGGGCGGTGATAGCTAAACTGATAAGATCTGATTGCTTCTTTGATCAATGAGCCTGGTATTTTCCTTCATGACCTAGTTTTACACTCACATTTTTTTCCCTGAATTTCCCTTTTCAGCTGATGAAACCAAATTGAAAATGATGCAAGAAGTCAGTGAGAATTTTGAGGTAAATCAAAAGAAAACAACCCCAAGCAACAAAACCCCAACAAAACCCCCCTAATTTTCTGCAATGGCAGCCTTTCTTGTGCTTAATGTATACTAATTGAATTTCTGATGTTATGCAGTTAAAAGATTATTAGTAGTATCCTGTGACTTATGATTTATATGGTTATAAGTCATTGATTTTAGGTTTGTATTTAGGAATTAGCCAGGTTGTTGAAGAATTACATTTGGACTTAAAGAGCTTTCATTGCCTAATATTTATTCATTAAGCACTTAAATAAAAGTGAAGTAAGAGATTTTTCTTCTATTTTTTGAATGCTATGAAATGTCTGTATTTAAAGCTTTCTTTTATTTCGTTCAAATGTGTATTGTGCCCTTGTGAAACAGAGGCCCTTCTGGTTCCTCTGAGTATTCCGTGGTGTGGAAGTGAGAGAGGAGTTGTCAGATGCAGAATCTGACATCAGGAGTGGAGATGTCTCCAGTGACATCTTTTGCATGGTGCTGGACCATCATTTTGGATGAGCAGCAGAGAAAATGTGAAATGAGTTAACCCAACCTTGTGTTAGCAGAAACTATACTTCAGTTGAATACTTAGTTGTTCTGTGCCTGTTTTGAAGTTATAGGAAACTAAAAAACATTCTTGTGGAGTTTTTTTATCTGCTTAAGCTGGCCTGCCATGCCTGAAAGAATTTATCTGACTAAAAGAATAGTTTTAACTGCTTAGTCTGGTGATCTGTTTAGAATCTGAAGGCTTAGTTGATTCTCACTGCTCTTGTCTTAGTAGGGAAGAACTTGTTCAGTATTTGTTTTGCTAATGTTCTCTTGGAAGTCACTTGGTTTTGTAGTGTGTCAGCAGATACTTAGTCACTGAATCTATTCAAAATTCACTGAAAATGTTTAATAGTGGCTTTGAATGCAACTGAATGTAATCTGTGTGATGTCTATTTTATATCTCCCCATTTTTTGTTCTTAATTAGAATGTGACATCATCCCCTCAATATTCCACGTTCCTGGAACACATCATCCCTCGATTTCTCACCTTTCTACAGGATGGGGAAGTTCAATTTCTGCAGGAGAAGCCAGCACAGGTAAACTCTGTGGAGCATCTCCTGCCTTTGTGCAGTGAAGTCCTTGATTAACCTAATGAACTGATTTAAGACTCACTAAAAATAGATCTGTCATTTGGAGTGGAATTGAAAAAGTCCTGTTTTTAAATAAGTTATAAACTTTGCAAATCTGGGCTTCAGTGAAAAAGGAGGAAAACTAGGTGCAACAGAATTGGCTTTCTTGCTGAAATACTACACATTGTTACAAATTACTGACTTTACTGAAGGCTCGGAGTGAGAGGCAAAAGTTGAATCTTTGTCGTTAAATACTTAAAATTGCATTCCTTAAAAGAAGTCTGATTTTTCAACTGTAAATTTGATAAATTAGCCTCATACACATAGGTGGGTAGTAGCAAGGATTATGTCTTTGTATACAAGCCTATGTTTACGTGAAATAAAATTTTTTTTTTTTTTCTATTTATACATGCAGAATTATTAAGCTGAAAAAGATGCTGCAACCCGTTGTTGGGTTTTGTGGGTTTTTCAAAAAGTTCTGTCATATCTTTATTTTTCCTTTTTTTTGTTTTACAGCAACTCCGGAAGCTGGTGCTTGAAATAATTCACAGAATACCAACAAATGAACATCTTCGTCTTCATACCAAAAATATCCTGTCTGTGATGTTTAGATTTCTAGAGGTATTTTTTTTCTTCCTTTTAAAACTGGGTCAAATTTTCAGAAATATTTTCCTCTACTTTCTTCATCTCCAAAACTTGCTGGGGCTAGGATTTCCCATAGCTGTGCTGCTGGAGCAGGACATTCTAGTTAAGCTTCACCCATGTCCTCTCTTACCACCAACAGGTTTTCTGTGTGTTCTTCCCTTTAGAAATTTGGATTTTACAAATGCAGGGAACTGTTCTCACGCTGAGCAAGATTTTCTGGCAGATAGCTTATTCTTGGGAGTTTGTTTTCTGTCTTGGACTTCACAACACTGTCCTTTGAAGCTCACATGGGGGTCTCTGTTTGAGGGGCAGTGGGAACAGATCTGATGGTACAGAGTGGTTGAAATGTCTGGGGTTTATTCCCATAGGGTGTTTTTAATTTCAGTCATACTCTGGGGCTGCAGGGTACCCAAGGAAAAGCATCTTGCTCATGCTAACCTGTATTGATGGGGCTCTTCAGATTGTTGAGAAGAGTATAATTTTACAGGGTTTTGAAGAACCCACTGAGTAGTTGAAGAATTCAGCAGTGGGCTCACTAAAAAGTCTCTTTATTTTTTCTCCAGACAGAGAATGAAGAAAATGTACTGATTTGCTTAAGAATAATTATTGAATTGCACAAACAGTTCCGACCAGCAATCACTCAAGAAGTAGGTCATAACTCTTGTTACTGCCATGCTCTTCAGAATTGCTATTTTGTTCAAGTGGGTTGATTGGTTTGTTTTCCTTTTATGTTGCCTGACCTGTTGTGGTAACCATATATTTAATTTTTTTCCTTTTTTTTCACCTTAAAGTAATTTCTAAAAGAGGGCTGCATAATGCTAGTTTTTTTCCTGGGGAAAAAAACCAAACTGTTTAAGCTTAGTTGTACTTGGTTTGAATGTTTATGGACAATATGATCTGTCTAAAGAATAAAATTCCCACACAAAGGAAGAGAATTGATTCCTTTTTAGTTTGTGATGGAAAATCCTGAAAAAGGAATTTGCCATGGTTGACTTCCCCCTGCCTCCCCTCTTCTCTCCTGTGACTCATCAAGGGGAATTTGGAAGTTTGCATTGTTATTCTGTTGCCTTTTTGCCTTGATTTTCTCTTGGGAAGACTTAGTTGATTCATAGTAATTATACCTAACAATACTGTATTGGAGCTATGTAGAGATGATAGGTAGATTAGACTATTTCCAAGTAAAATTTGAATTAATACTGACAGAACAGAGGGAGATAGAACACTTTCAGATTATTTTCAGTTATGAAAAATATACTCTACTGGTGAGTAGAGATTTTACGTATTTGTACTGTTAATACAGAGATTCTAAAATTGTGATTTTAAAATTAAAAAAAAAAAATTTCTTCATGGTGAACTGACTTCTTCCTTTCTAGATTCATCATTTTTTGGACTTTGTGAAACAGATTTACAAGGAACTTCCAAAAGTAGTGGTAAGCTTTTTATTTGTTAAATTGCCATTCCTATAGTCACAAAACTAGTTTCTATTTCTTAATTTTATCTCAGAGATACTGACATAATTATTTTGCATCTAGTGCTACAAAGTAAGTATAGTTTTAGTGAATCTATTTATCAAAACTATGTCTAAAAATGGAGACGTTTGGATTTTAATTTGGAAAATCTTCTGTTTGTGGCACATTATTACTGGTAGGAGAAAATCGAGGTGAGTTTAGGTAGTGAAGCAGGGGGAGCTTGGCTGCAGTTGTCTCCGTGTAGCCAAATGTGTCTGTTTTTGAGGGGAGGGTGAGGTCATGAAGGAGGCGTTTGTTTGATCCTTCATCCCTGATACAGAGTAACTCTTGGCATGTTTTCCTTTAGCAAAAGAGCCGCCTTGGCTGGGGGAGCTTTCCTGCTGCTTGTTCCAGTGGGAAAGGTTGCAGGGTGTGTGTCTGGTCCAGGCAGATGCTGCAGTGCAAACATCACGGGCAGAGAGGAGAAAACTCCTCCGGGGGAAAATTATATGGAGGAGTTGTAAGGAGAGGGATGGCCTTTTGACTGTTACTGGCATGATGGTATTTTCCTTCTGCTCTTTCCTTGTAGAATCGGTATTTTGAGAACCCTCAGGTGATTCCAGAGAACACTGTTCCCACTCCTGAGATGGTTGGCATGATCACAACCATTGTGGTGAAGGTGAACCCCGAGCGGGAAGACAGCGAAACGAGAACAGTGAGTGTTCTGACTGCTCTTAACTGGGGAACTGCTTAGCACAGGAGCACAGATCATAAGGCCAGGCAAAAATAAGAGTTTCTTTTCTACTTGTTTTTCTTATAAAAACTTTCCTGTGGAAGCAGATTGAAACTTTCCAGGTATTTTCTATGCAGCTCTAATTACAGGATTTTTATTTAATATAATACCCAATGCTTTTGTGTTTTTTAAACCTTATTATTGTTAAGTATGGTGCTACTAAAATGAGCAGTTTCTGTAAAACTGTGTCTTACATACTCTTTTGAATTAATGATTAAACTGTTTGTAAAGCATGTATTCTTTCTTTCAGCATTCAATAATTCCCAGAGGATCTTTATCACTGAAGGTCTTGGCTGAGCTACCTATTATCGTTGTTCTCATGTATCAGGTTAGTACACTTCAGTATTTTGCATGTTAATACCTCATTACTGAATGCCTTGTGTAACTTCTGTTTGCTAACATATTAGTAAAAATGAATGTGATATACTTTTGAAATTAAAATATCATCTAAAAATAAGCTGGTGAGATGTCTTAATTTTTTTCTGATTAGCTCTCCAGTAAGTTGACTGCAAGTGTGACTTGTGAATTTCTCTAATAATGCTTTATTTTTTTTTCAGCTCTACAAACTGAACATTCATAATGTAGTAGCTGAATTTGTGCCCTTGATTATGAACACTATTATAATACAAGTTTCTGCTCAAGCAAGGTAAGAGCATTTAACAGTATTTTGATGGTATTTGGGATAAACTACTTAAACCTGTCATTCAATATTACTCAAAATATTTTTGTCTTCTGTCTTGTGATTTTTGATTCTAGTCTTACTGCTTTTCATCTCAAAAGTAGCAAAGATTATTTGACTAAAAATTGTCAAGGTTCTGTAGGTGAAGTAATTGGCATTATATGCCATTGATAAAGTCCATAGTTGTGCTGTAGGTCCCAGTTGATTATTTGCTAATGAGTTTTTTTTAAAAATAGAGTTTCTGACAAAAACCCATATTGCCACAGACCGTGATGGAGACCCTGGGAGCTTGAACACATGCTGTTGTTTAATCTTTGCCATACCATCAATTATATATTTGTGCTCTTCCAAGGCATAGCTTGCATGAAGCCTTGTGGTGTTGCAGGGATAGGCACTGCTTTTCCTGCCTCAGAGAGGGATGTTTCTGAAGAGCAGCAAGTGGTTCTGATCAGGGCAGTGGGAGCAAGATCTCTGCCTTTCCCTGTCTGCCTGGATGATCTCATTAAGTGGTTGAAGCTTGAGAGAGACAGACAAGTCTGTGGGAGGGAATATTGCTTGGAGAAAAAATGGCCCCACTTAGGGGAACTGAGCCAAGTGTTTGATGCTTTGTATTGGCTTGGCTTTCTGTAGAAAGGTGATGCTGGGAATTGGAATGGCAGAGGGCTTGTTGAAAATGGGCTCTTCCATAGGGATTGTATTCCTTTAAGAAGCAAGAGCCTCACTACAAGATGATGTAATTTGAAACTTCACTGAATTTTCTGAGTGAAGGTATTAAAGGAGAGGAACAGAATCGTAACCACTGTTCAATTTAATTTCAGACAACATAAACTTTATAACAAGGAATTGTATGCTGATTTTATTGCTGCTCAGATTAAAACATTGTCTTTTTTGGCTTACATCATCAGAATTTACCAGGTAGGATGCATTTTTATTGCTTTGTTACTTAATGCATCAAGTTTCTAGCTGCTTTATGGCAGGCAAATGATCTGCATGAGTGCAGTGCATCAGGGGTTGGAGATGGGAGCATTTGTGTAGAATATCTGAAGGTGGGGCTGTACTTGGTTATCCTTTCAGAAGTATTCTCATGTAAATACAGAGGAAAAATGTGCTGTTTCCTCTCCCTGGGCATTTATGGAATGACTATTGTATTTTAGTTTTAGAAGTAGATTCTGGAAGAGAAACAAGTGAATTTTAATGGAGTGCTGTTCTGCAAATGTAACACAAACCTTAAGAATAGAATGTTGTAATAGTTGTACTCATGTCATTCTTTTTTTGTTGCAGGAATTAGTGGCTAAATATTCTCAGCAAATGGTAAAAGGAATGTTGCAGCTGCTTTCCAATTGTCCAGCTGAAACAGCCCACCTCAGGAAGGAGCTCCTGATTGCTGCTAAGCACATCCTGACAACAGACCTGAGGAGCCGTATGTAGCACTTTTTGTAAATGTACCTGTAAACTGGAAAGCTCTCAGCTATTTCTGTCAATTTAAGAGGCATATTGTTATTTATATGGGACTATCACAAGATGCCAGGTCAAATAGAATTGTTGTCTGCAGGGTTGCCCGACTTGACATTTCCAGTAACTTGTTTGTTATATACAAAAAGTTTTTAGAAGTTGAAAATAATGTAATCATTCTTGTCTCTTTGCAAATATAACTGGCTTTGACTGGACACTGCAGTGTTATTCAAGGGGCAAGTGTCAGCGGAGTAGACAGTCACAAGAGATTTTTGGAAAGTTTCCTTTTAAATGGCACTGCCTTTTATAAGCTTCAGGAATTAATTTTGGGCAAGAACCACTTTCTAACTTTAGGTTTAAATACCTAAGTTAAGTGGTTTAATGCTTAACTGTCTTATTTTGATTATTTCCTTTGCCAATCGTTGGGTATGGCTTTTTCATTTTTCTGTTTTTTAAATTACAGAATTTATTCCGTGCATGGACAAGCTGTTTGATGAATCTATACTGATTGGCTCTGGATACACTGCCCGGGAGACACTGAGGTAGGAGAAGGTTCAGAGTAACTATCTGAGTGCCTGCCAGGGCTGCTTAGTTTGAAAGTTATTAATATTTACAGCAGCTTCTGTATGGGGTCCTAGATCTTTGCTTCAGATAACTGATTTCACTTGATTGTTTTATTGGCAGAGCTTCTGCTGCTGTAATGGTGACTTTTGTTTAACACTTTGATGGCACAGCATGGTTAATATGAGTGTAGGGCAAAATAAGAAAAATGGGAGAATGAAGATGATTTGAGTTTTTTGAATTGTGGAGGACGACCAAAACAGTGATCAGAGAAACCAACTCAGTGTCTGCCCAATATTTCATGCAACACCCTGTATCCTATGTCCAGTGTAAAATCTGAATGAGATTGAAACTGTTTTGTCAATGAATACCTTAAAACTTACTCGTTTGCAATTGAAAAAGTAAATGGAGAGAATACTTAACTTTCTGTGTCTTCAATAGTCTAGATTTTAGATGAGCTTGCTGACCAAATTAGTATCTGAACTAGGAGAATTGCTTCCTTTTAAGTATCAAGTGTGCCTTATTGACAACATGTATTAGATTTAGAAATATTTGCTCTGCTGGATTCTTTACCTGGTATTTAAAAAGAAGTAATTTTTAAAATTTATCAATTTTCATAACTGCTTTTGAAATCATGAATCATTTATGATTAATTATGAAAGAGATTACCAGCACTGCTCAAAATGTGGGTAACATGCATGTTGACTGAAAATATGTAGTGGGGTGTTCTGCAGTGGGGGAAGAAAGGTCAAAGAGGCAGCACCAGAGTTGTGGGATAGATTGATGCTTCATTGGTTAGATTGTACAGTTAAAATTCTCTTGTGTAACCGAAAAAGCCTTGTGAACTCTGGGTTTGCATATGAAAATAGGAAACTTATTTTGAGAAATTAGGAAGTATTTCCAGGCAGTAATTATATGTTAAGTCCAATTAACAACATTTTTAGTTGTGCTCAATATGTTTTCCTCGTTGCTTGTTTTGGCTGTAGACCCCTTGCATACAGCACCCTGGCAGACCTGGTGCATCACGTCCGGCAGCATCTGCCACTCAATGACCTCTCCCTGGCTGTCCAGCTCTTTGCCAAGAACATTGATGATGAATCCTTGCCAAGCAGTATCCAGACCATGTCTTGCAAGCTTCTGCTAAATTTGGTAGACTGTATCCGGTCTAAAAGTGAACAGGAAAATGGAAATGGTAGAGACATCCTCATGAGAATGCTGGAGGTATTGATTTGTTTAAAGCATTTGATAATACCTTGGATATCCTGTTTTGTAGTATGTTGTCAATCCCATTTTACTTTCTCCTTTCTTCAGAAATGAGAATATGTGGTCTGTGTACTGGATTTCATTTTAATGCTTCAGAGAAGGGCTCTTTAAAATGCTCTGCAGCTGGGATAATGTCTCAAGTGTAGTGGAGATGCTTTGTCAACTCAGCTTCGTTCAGTGGCTGGTTTCAAAGCAGGAAACTGAATGCCTGTTTTGGGTAGCTTGTTTTTTTTTTTAAATAATTTTATTCTAATTAGTTATAATCTTTTTTCCTTGCCTAAGAGTATGCAAGAATTGTATTTTTTAATGCCTTCTGGTTATGGGTGTGCTTTTTGGTGTGGGTTTTTTTTTTTAAGCCCTGAAAGAGGATCTTCACTCAGGTCCTTGGCATAACACAATACAATCTGTACGATTAGAAATATCTGCTCTTTGAAGACCTAGTGATCCTTTTTAAGGATCTTTATATGTAGGTTTTTTTTTTTTGTATTTGTGAAAATCGAGGATGCACCAGTTGTTTGAAGAAGGCAAACTAATTTATTGCTACACTAAAAATGTTTGTCATTTGAATGACTTCAGAAATAGCTGTGAATTCTATTGATCTCAGTATGCTGACTTGAAGTGTTAGTACTATTATTAGGACGATTTTTGAAGAAGAAACTTATTTCCCTTTTCTTCCCCCCTCCCTGCTCTTTGATTTGCCTCTCCTCCTTTGCCTTAGGTGTTTGTCCTGAAGTTCCACACCATAGCACGCTACCAGCTGTCTGTCATTTTTAAGAAGTGCAAGCCCCAGTCAGAGCTGGGGGCAGCTGAAGCCGCCTTACCCGGAGTGCCCACAGCAGCAAATGCAGCCCCTGTTCCTGTCCCATCTCCTGCCCCAGCCACTCCCGTGGCCCCTGCACCAGTACCTGTGTTTGAAAAACAAGGGGAGAAAGAGAAAGAAGACAAGCAGACATTTCAGGTCACGGATTGCCGGAGCCTAGTGAAAACTTTGGTCTGTGGGGTCAAGACGATCACGTGGGGCATCACCTCATGCAAAGCTCCTGGTGGTAAAACTCCATATTTAATTATATTTATCTTTCATAATTCTACAGAAAAAAATGCTCTAGAATGAAAGCAAATAGTGTTTTTAATGCTTAACTATCTTGTTCTTCTTTCAGAAGCACAATTCATTCCTAATAAGCAGTTGCAACCTAAGGAGACTCAAATCTATATAAAACTAGTAAAATATGCAATGCAAGCATTAGATATTTATCAGGTATGTAACCTGCCCACATAGCACTTCTATTTATACAGTTACTGTATGTTAGATCTTTTAATAAAGATTTATTTGTCAGCTAAACCACAGATTACACATGCAGTGTATTTTAACTAAGTCTTTAATTGGGACCACCGCTATTGAGAAATGCTCAATATGAAGAATGCATTTCAAAAGTGAATTTCAAAGTACTTACTACTTGCAAGCAACAGATTATTTTCTTGACAGCCGTTTTTGTCTGTTCGTGCAGGCAGGTCAGACTGGAAATAGTTGTCTTTCATGCAGTGAATTAAATCTTTACTTGAAAGAGAGAGTTTAGCTAACAGTTGAAGCATTCACATATCTGTGTTTATCTTCTCTAGTTACACAAAGTACTGAAGATATGTATGTGATGAGTGTTTGATTGGGTATTAAGTAATTTACAAATACACTGATACCTTCTCCTGTTGTCTTTTTCCACTTCTAACTTCATAGTTTTAAAATCTGTTCTGAAAACACTCAATAATAGTATTTTTGTCATGGTTGGCTCTTGTGCCCAGCTTCTAGTTGTGTGGGGCCTGCGTGTAAAACCCATAAAATCTCAGTTACTTTCAAAAGGTATTTTAAGAATAACGGGAAGAAGCCACTGAAATTCTGTAACCAATGTATGTGTTTTCTCAACTGCTGTAGGTGCAAATAGCAGGAAATGGACAGACATATGTTCGAGTAGCAAACTGTCAGACAGTCAGGATGAAAGAGGAAAAGGAAGTTCTGGAGCATTTTGCTGGTGTGTTCACAATGATGAACCCTTTAACTTTTAAAGAGATCTTTCAAACTACTGTTCCTTACATGGTGGAGAGGATCTCTAAAAACTATGCTCTTCAGGTATGTTACTGTTTACTTAAATTGATAATAAATAGCACGTAGGAAAGAGCTTATGCCTTGAGGAGCATATGGCTGATGTGGAATTATAAATCATAATATTGAAACTAGCATGTGAGATTTGAAGCAGTCTACAGAAAGAGTAGTCTATGAAAATAATTTAAAGATGGATTTTGAAAAAGCCTTACCAGACTAAGTGGTGCAATACAAACACAAACACTTCAGTTTAGAAGATACGAATGGACTTCATTCCTGAAAAGTATTGAACATTATGGACTTGTTGTTTTGTTCAGGTGGTTGTGCTAATGTTCTACTGTTTTACAGAATGCAAGTCCTATAATATCTGTTTAATTTTAAACTTGAAACTTGAACATTAAGTTAAATACATGGTTGTTTTCCACTGAGGACAAACAGAATCACTTGGGTAGCAGTGGATAGTGCATTTTTTTTTTTAATGGATAGTGCATTTATCCTTTTGTTCTTTTTATTACAGCAGTAATAACTTCTTTGTGGTTTCCTTTCATAGATTGTTGCCAATTCTTTCTTGGCAAACCCTACTACCTCTGCTCTCTTTGCAACCATTTTGGTGGAGTATCTTCTGGATCGGCTGCCAGAAATGGGCTCTAATGTGGAACTCTCCAATCTGTATCTCAAGCTGTTCAAGTTAGTCTTTGGCTCAGTTTCACTATTTGCAGCTGAAAATGAACAAATGCTGAAGGTAAAGGTCATTTGTGTTAAAAATAAGTCTGTTTTAAAAACAGGACTCTTAAGAGTTTTGCACTGTCTAACATTTGAGAGTCATTTAATGTTTGAAGCACTATTTATGACACATCTCTGTTTTTTTCCAAATGCCGAGTGCATTGTCTTGTTTATAAGAGATGGTTTCTGTGAATATTTGCTTCATATTTGAAACTATGAAGTGATGTACTAATTCTGAGTATAAATGGCTGATACATTACTCTGATCTGTGATTGCCATAAGCCCGTGTAACTTCATGGTCAGGACATGCATAAATTCTTGCATATTTTCTCCCTTTGTTTCCATATTAAGTTAAGAGTTTTGCTTGGATTGAAATCACTTTTTTGTGTGTTGGTGAATCTTGTTCACTCATGTCATATTCAGTGGCATGTACCTCTTGAGTTAGATTTTTCTGTGCTCTTGAAAAGTCTGGGCTTAAGGAATGCTGTTTTTTCTACTGAAAACATACTGTGTATTCCAAGGATACATTTATGTTGATGAGGTCATGGTGAATTTAGAAATGCTGAGCTTGTAGTAAGAGTGCACTTTCCTCAGAAAAGCAGCAGCTGCCTGTATCTGGAAAATACATTAAGATTTTAATGGAACACTGATTGTTCTCTCATAATTTCTCTTCATTTTCCTTTCTTGTGCCTTAAAACAAGCAAAATTTGAGGTACAGGTAACTGCAGAACGGAGTAGGTATTAGCAATTTTCCAGAATCTTTGAAAACTAACAGTAATATGAAGCAATATTCATATAATCTTGCTTTAATTCTTGCAGTTTGTCATCAGAATCAAGGTCATTTGGATTTTATAAGATGAAGATGAAGTTTAAGGAGTGTAATTTACTACCTTCACAGTTTCATGCTTCTGTTACTTTTTTTTGTTTCTGTAGGATGGATGATAGGGGCCTTGGGCAGACAATTTAATTGAATGATGAAGGCTGTTTGCAGCATTTGCATGGCAATGTAGAAAGATGTTAATAATATCTAGACATGGTACTGTTTGTCTCTGGTCCATGAGAATACTTGTATTTATTGACTATTTTTAATGATTCTTGTGAGGTGTTCATGTCCTCTGCTCTAGAAAGGCCACCAGTTCCATAACCTTTTTTACTTGAAAGAGTTTGCTTTCAAAATGAAATCTTAGCATTCACAAAAATTAAGAGCTAGCAGCGAAATTAGATCGGGGTGAATTAATATTGTTAAGTGTCCTCTCTTGTCATTCTGACACCTCTGATTTCTGCTCCATGTCCCCAGGTACTTGAGAGGAAATGCTTCTCGTTGTGTCAGATTTGCAGAATCTCACGCTAAACTCTCGTACAGTATGATGATGATGATAAAATTGGTATTTTATTAATCTTCAAGCTTTATTTTCTTTATAGCCACATTTGCACAAGATTGTGAACAGCTCTATGGAACTTGCACAGACTGCCAAAGAGCCCTATAACTATTTCCTGCTGCTCAGAGCACTGTTCAGATCTATTGGAGGAGGCAGTCATGATCTCTTATACCAAGAATTCTTGCCGCTGTTACCAAACTTACTGCAAGGTAGAACAACACCTTCTTTCCCCACCCCAGCTTCTGATTTTTTTATGTGAATAGTAGTAATAAAGTTATGTTGTGTAATTAAAAACCCCTCAAAACTAAAGCCCTACCCCCGATAAGTAGCTGCTGATTTTGAGTTTAGCATGATTTAAATATCTTGAATGTATTTATTTTCATTTACTGTCAGCTGCTTCAGGCTCCATAGTTCTGGCTGCTTCACAATTTCTGCTGCTTGTTTTTCTTCTTTTCGTTGTGGGGCTGTTGGGGTTTGCTTGTTTGTTTCTTTTACTTGTTTGGGGTTTTTTGCTATGGGTAACTTTGTTGCCACAAAGTATTTGAGGGATAAGTGAGTAGGCGGAGCAATGTTGCCAGGCCATCCCTGGTTTTGTGGGGAGAACACAGCAGGGAAGCTCTGGCTGCTCTGCAGCTGAGGGCATGTGTGTGCACCTGCAAGGGCATGATAAATAGACATTCAAGTAGTGCCAGACTGCAAAAAGAAATGGAAATAACAATCAGTTTGATTAATGGAGCATTTATGCTCGCAAGAACTGTGTTCCAGAAATACTGGGGGTGAGCAAGGAAATGTGGAGAGCTACTTAAACCTAAGGACAAGCTAATCAGAACTGTTCCAGGACTGTGGACTGGTTCCCATCTGCAGCTGTAGGGACAGTTTTTATTGTTAGCAAATATATCTGTTATCGATAAATCATTGTGTAAAACTCATGTCAGTAGATTTATGGAATATGTGAAATCTTTATGGGGAGAAAAATCACTTGGGGAATATGCTTAGTCTGCATGGGGCAATTAATGTACTTGAACTCACTGAGTGTTTCTTTTCAGGAGTCAAAATATTTTAAAAACAATTGTTCTGTGTGGGATTGTTTTTTATTGTTACAAGGCTGAGGTTTGAGTCAAATTATCTCTTTTTCTTTTTCATCTGCTGTATTCAAATGCTGCCTTATTGAGTCTAAGACTAAACTTCAAAATATGCATAGAGGCTTTTTCTTCTATGCGTGTGTACATAAAAAAGCATTCACTGCATGAAATCCTTAGATGTAAGTTAGAATAATGAATAGTACTATATTTTGTAAATCCATTATTTACAGAGCTGTAAACTCTACAAAATTTAAAAATGTCAGGTTCTTCTGAATTCAGGAAATAGCAATTTTTGACAACAAACTGTGGACTGTCTTTTTCCTGCGAGTGTATAACTTATCCCTAATTTTCAGGACTTAATATGTTACAAAGTGGCCTTCATAAACAGCACATGAAAGATTTGTTTGTGGAGCTCTGCCTCACTGTGCCCGTTCGTCTGAGCTCGCTGCTGCCTTACCTGCCAATGCTGATGGACCCCTTGGTGTCAGCTCTCAATGGATCCCAGACCCTGGTTAGCCAGGGCTTAAGAACTCTGGAATTGTGTGTGGATAACTTGCAGCCAGACTTTCTGTATGACCACATTCAGCCAGTTCGAGCTGAGCTCATGCAGGTAAACGTGTCGTTTCCTGTTAGACCACAAGAGGTCATTGATTTGCTGAATATTATTAGAAATCTGTGTGAAGCTTTGGTCACAAAAACTTGAAAAATCTCTCATGAGACCCATACCAGTCTGATATGAGTGTAGAAGGATAGTTGGTGTTGTGCTGTTAAGCTGAGAACTCTGAAAATTTAGAAGTGAATGAATTGTTCCTCCTATGTGCTTTGTTAAATGGTTATATTCTATTTACTTTATTTGCTTTTTATACTTCAAAACTAGCTCTGAGCTTAATTCAGTTCAGCCTTAACTGGCCTGCTTTTTAAATTAATAATATTGTTTTTCTAATATTCATCATAAACATGAAATTACATTCCAGGATAGCAAAGATTTTGTAGCTGATGACAGTAATCTAATCTAAAACTGCATTTAGGACAACCTCGTTACAAAGCACTTGGGCTGTTGTGAACTGAGACTGCTTTATATTCAACCTTGATAAGGAACTTATGCAGGGTCAGTTACCCAAATACAAGAATGTGTGTTTGCCTTGACTTTTTTTTACATTACAACTTGAAAAATGTTGAATTAAGACTGGTCTGCCCTTGTACCTCTGCACCCCCAGGCTTTGTGGCGAACCCTGCGCAATCCTGCTGACAGCATCTCCCACGTGGCTTATCGTGTGCTTGGCAAGTTTGGTGGAAGTAACAGGAAGATGTTGAAGGAATCACAGAAACTACAATATGTAGTCACAGAAATCCAAGGACCCAGTATTACAATTGAATTTTCAGACTGTAAAGCGTCCATTCAGCTCCCAATGGAAAAGGTAAGGGCTTAAGTTACTTTCAAGGCTGAGAAACCAGCTTTGAAAATATCTGTCTGGAAGTTCTTCCTTTATTTCCTCTATAAACTGTCTAAGATTTCACCCCCAAAATAATAGATTTATGCATGCTGTTCTGCTCTTACAAAGTGATAGGGTAGGGAGCTAAACTGGCCCAGATAAATGCTTTCACAGAATGGGTGGGGTTGGAACTTCTGGTGTATTGCTTAGGTTGGGAGCAGGAATCTCATCTAACAGTCCCTATTTTCTTCTTGAAATGTACCAAAAATTTACTGTAGAAATTCTTCAGTGCTGATTATTCTTGTGACTCCAGTGATTGGGTTTTGTTTGTTGTCTCTAGCAGCACTTCTTGGTGCTGCAAAACCACTTTGTGCTGCACTGGCTTTCATCTGGCAGTCATGGTGTATCACAAATGCTTAGTTCTCACTAATTACAGCAATCTAATCTTCTCTGAGAGTGAAGCTGGATTCTGAGATAATTTGGTCTGTGGAGTTTTCATACTTACCTTTTCAATTAGAGTTTCATAAGTAGATATGATCTGAATGTAGTAAGCAATTTTCTTCACAGGCAGCTGGCTCTCTGGCTCCATACAGCCAACAGGCTTAAAAATAGCTTGGAAAAGTGATTCTTAAAATGCAGATTCAGTGATTTCTCCACTGTACTGAAGCTGATTAATTGAATACATATAAATACTGTAGTTGCTGACATTTACCTGTCCTGTGAGGTTTGATTCAAACTAAGTTTTCCAAAGAATTTAATCATCTAACATTGATATGGAGCAATCTTCAGCTGCTTGGTGTTGACCAAGAAACAGTGTGTTATCTGCTGAACACTTTGTATCTATGAAAAGGAAATGTCAAATTACAAAGGAAAAAAAACCTGGAATAAATTGAAAACAAGAAATCCTTGTTTTCTTTTAGCACCCTGGTAGACTTTTGTGGTCTGTATAAAACAAATTTTTCTTTTCATTGAGATGTTGATAAAAACTTGGGATGACAACTAGTTAAGTAAGTGGAAATACCAAGGAAGGAAAATGCCCACTTTGTAGCAGGGCCTTTTTCTGCATAAACTTATTAAGCATGGGTGGTTAGATTTTTATTTGCAATTGATAAGGTATTGAAATTCCTTGCTTCAAGGCGGTTGAGAACAATTTTTACATGTTTCTTTTTTACTGAATGCCTATCTTATTTATCTTTAATTCCTTCCTTTCTTTTGTGGGAGAAGGATAGAAATGAGACAGTTGTGCTTTTATGTATTTTTATATCTCTCTGTAAAAATATATGTACACAAAATAGAAATTTCCCAAAGAGATCTGCTCCCCTTTTTAATTGTCTTCATATCTTAAAAGATTGATTTGAATTATTCTCGAATGTATTAAATCTTCCTGCAAAGTAGGAAAAAACCATCCTACTCTGCTGAATGATTTGTCATTATCTCAGTTATATTCTCCTTTGTGATCCCCAATACTACAGCAAAGAAATTTCCATTAAGTAACTGGTGTTTAGAAGTTGCTTACAGGGACATTTCATCATGCATGGCAAGGTACCATTTAAATAGGGGTATAAATGCATTGTATACATGCAGTATAAAGGGAGTAGGCACAGCAATTATTGCTGAAGGGAAGGCAAGGAAAATTTATTTTTGGGGAAGGAGAGAGAGACAGTGAAGGTTTACCTGATTGATAACTTGAAATGCTTTCTGACCATGGAGGTAAATGGATCTGCCATGAAACTTAGCACATGCAGAAGCACAGAAAATACCGTGGTGGTTTCAAACTGTGCTCACTCTGCATTTCTTGGGCACTCCAAGCTGTGCATGCTTGAGAAGTTACTTTTAATAAATATTAATGATGCCATTCCCTTGATTAATGACCTTATGGTAGATGGCAAGGAGTGTCAGGTTTCTCTCTTGTTCCATTCTAGGCAATCGAGACCGCCCTGGACTGTCTGAAGAGCGCCAACACGGAGCCCTACTACAGGAGGCAGGCTTGGGAAGTCATCAAGTGCTTCCTGGTAGCCATGATGAGCCTGGATGATAACAAACATGCATTATACCAGCTTCTTGCACACCCCAAGTATGACAATTCTTTAAACGTAAATGTGTATGTAAAATTTATGGTGTCTTTGGAACAACCCAGTTTAGAGGCAGTGATTAGTCTGTGCAATTTGTGGGCTTTTTGCCTGCTGGGGAAAAGGAATTTTGTTAGCAAGTCTTTTAATGCCAATGACTTGTTAATGTTTCATAGTTTAATTTTCTTCCCCTAATTACAGTCCAGTATATAATCTATTACACATGATCAATATGATTAATTTTAGTTTCATATATCTAAATAATTGGAATATTCTGGTGCTTAACTGTATTTTAAAGACTAATTTAGATTGTCACGTTTTGTGTGTACATCTAAGCTTTAACTGAAGTGAAAGAGAGAACTCAGTTTCATTTAGTGACTAAGCACTCTGTTTGTCTTGGTATGAGAGCTTTTTATTGAAGCTTTTTGTACTTCTTTTGCAATTTTAGTCATTGATTCTTAAAGAGTTTATAGCTTTTAGACAACTTTAATGTCTTTGACCAAAAGGTGTGGGCTGACTTTGACTCTGGCAGTGTAGTAAGTGTAGCTAAAGAACATAGTAGCTTTGACAGTTTGGACTTGTTAGACTTGACATAAATATAGCTTTGCAAGGAATAAGTTTTGTTGGGCAGTGATTTGATAAATAATGTTTCAATTGTTCAAGATTAAAATCAAATGTCGTTTTAAAAAAGGGAAAAACGTCAAAACATTGGAAATGACATTCTGTAATTGAGTTGCAGTGTGATGCCTGTATACCTATTATTGTATGTATGTGGCTTCTTCTGAACCACTGGCTTTAAACGTTCCTGATGAAATTGAGCTGTCCATCATGCTGGAGACCAGTGCCTGACAAAATTAATATGGGCTGAGTGAACTGGTCTAGCTCTATCAAAACGAGGGGAGAACAGGAGGTGGAGAAAGACTTAGACCTCGAGAGCAAACTTCCAGCCAAGTACCTGCCGCTGGCTGCGGTTGGGTCCTGTTGAGCCCAACGTTGTCTTTCAGCTTCACGGAGAAGTCCATCCCCAGCGTGATCATCTCCCACCGCTACAAGGCCCAGGACACCCCGGCTCGGAAGACGTTCGAGCAGGCCCTGACCGGGGCCTTCATGTCGGCCGTCATCAAGGACCTGCGGCCCAGCGCCCTGCCCTTCGTGGCCAGTCTGATCCGCCACTACACCATGGTGGCCGTGGCTCAGCAGTGCGGTCAGTACCGGGGGCGCAGCTCCTGGCGCCTCCAGGAGGGGTGTGGAGAGCTTTGTGCTTTTACTCACAGCAATTTGTTTCAAAAAGTAATAATAGTGCAGTTCCTTCTGTGTAACTGGACTGGTTTTTTTTGTTTGATGACGGCTGAATTATGTTTTAGTTCTTTAGAGCGGTGGGAATTATTAAACAAATTTTAAAAAACAAGCAGTCACCCAATAATACTCTTTAAATGCTACAGCCAATGAAATAACTGCAGCATGGAACAGCTTAAATGGTTCCAGAGGATTTGTGTAACTTAATACTCACAGTACTATTTGCAGATGGTCTTTAATTGGGTTGTTTCCACTTGTGGTTTTGAAGGACCTTTAGAGGAACTGCAATGTCTTAAATCCATGAAGAAAACTTTTGTTTGGGCTGTATGACAAGTAATTTGGGAAAAGACATACTATAAGCATATCACTCTTCATTGTCACAATAATGTAACTTGAATTTTTAGGACTCTTCATTTTAATTAAATCTTCTTGCAGGCATAGTCTAGTGCATAGAAGAAAATATTCAAGTAGATGTAATCTCTTTTTCTTCTAGGCGTGAAGGATGCCTTACAATCCATTTATATGCAAATAGGCACAGGGCTTACTGGTTTTGCCATCAGCTAGTCCAAGGAGTAGTAAAATCTAATTAAAAGACTATTCATATTGAAATATCCATTGTTTTATCTTTATTTCCCCTCCCTCCCTCTTTTCTTCCCTGTTACAAATTACAGGTCCTTTCTTGCTGCAGTGCTATCAGGTTGGGAGCCAGCCTAGCACAGCCATGTTTCACAGTGAAGAAAATGGGTCAAAAGGCATGGATCCCTTGGTGCTTATTGATGCCATAGCAATCTGCATGGCCTATGAGGAGAAGGAGCTCTGCAAAATAGGAGAGGTGGCCCTAGCAGTGATATTCGATGTTGCAAGCATTATCTTGGGTTCAAAGGAAAGGGTAAGTTTTTTGAAAATGTATTTAAATGATCGAGTTTCAGCCAATGCAATTTTGCCTCTAAAATTTTGGAGGCTACAACTAAGCTGAGAAAAGGAAACTGATCCATTTCTTTGTTTCCAGGCTTGTCAGCTTCCCTTGTTTTCGTACATTGTGGAACGTTTGTGTGCTTGCTGTTATGAGCAAGCCTGGTATGCTAAACTAGGAGGTGTTGTGTCCATTAAATTCCTTATGGAACGGCTGCCACTGATTTGGGTCCTCCAGAACCAGCAGACTTTCCTGAAGGCGCTTCTCTTTGTTATGATGGACCTAACTGGAGAGGTGTGTAATGAATGAATTTTATCAAATACCATGGGGAAAATTTCTGGCCTTAAACTCACACTGATTGAACTCTTGGTAATCTTGATTTTGCTGAACTTCAGAATGCATTGTTCCTCTAAGAGTTAGTAGTGAATTCTAGTGATTTTAACTTAAACCAAGATCTGAAGTTAGGAATGAGGTCAGATTCTTCCACATAACTTTGCTGAAGTTTTGTGGATTTCACTTGCTGCTTTCAGAGTAGAAAGGTGCAGGCCACACGTAGATCACAAAAAACCACAGATTCACTGTCACCACAGAATCACTAAGCTTAGAAATCAAAATCACAGGATTAATCAAAATCAAATTCTAAGTTTGTTGACGAGTAATCTGTAGATTTGTGATCTTTGTTCTGTACTTAGCTGATAAAAATAATCTCTGATGCCCCAGGTTTCCAATGGAGCAGTCGCTATGGCAAAGACCACATTGGAACAGCTCTTGATTAGATGTGCAACTCCTTTAAAAGATGAAGAAAAAACAGAAGAAATCCTTGCAGCACAGGAAAAGTCTTTCCATCATGTCACACATGACCTCGTTCGAGAAGTAACCTCTCCAAACTCCACTGTGAGGAAACAAGCCATGCATTCCTTGCAGGTGCTTGCACAG
The DNA here is from genome assembly GCA_013397115.1 of Edolisoma coerulescens. Lineage (NCBI taxonomy): Eukaryota > Metazoa > Chordata > Aves > Passeriformes > Campephagidae > Edolisoma > Edolisoma coerulescens. The sequence continues at coordinate 957,899 of VWZW01007179.1, read as the reverse complement.
GTCACTGGCAAAAGTGTCACAGTCATCATGGAGCCACATAAAGAGGTAAGCAGAAATACTGAACCTGACCCTAAAGTTGTTTTCCAGTTTGGATTTGCAGAAATGCTTTTCTGAGTGAATTAAGTTCTTAGTGCTTTGATAGCATGTGCTTGTCATTTGCCAAGTTTTGTTGTTCTGAAATACACAATGGCTGGAGCACTGGAGAGATTTATACAGCCTCTGCCTGACTCTCAGCCAGTATTTATAGTGGCTTCAGGTTGATTTAGTTCCTTAAATGATGGGCTGCTCATCCTGCCACCAATCAGACATAGGCTAGGCCATGTAGGTACTGCATTTTGGTACTCAGTTTTATTATTCTCTAAATCTGTGGCATCATTGCTATGCCTTTCCCTATCTGGAAAGAGACTATAAAGTTCAAAATTGGTTGAAATAACTTTTGGCTAGACACTCCTTAAAGCTGATATTGTTTAGTCTTTTGGAGGATAATTGAATGTACATAAGCCTTAAGGGCCATGACAACATACTAGATTATGCTGAGAAGCTCCCTAATTGATATCTTATTTTGAAAAAGGTGTTTAATGAGGAAAGTGAGAAGTTGGTGTAATGGAAAAAAGTTACACAAACTTTTTTGTTTTTCTGATGTTTTAGGAGCTTAAAACATTCTTGTTTCTTGACTGCTTGAAATGCTTCAGTCTATGAATTTCTTTGTTGTTCATAATGTTGTGTGAAGTTGTTAAATATCATAGATCTGTTCACAGAGAATATGTATTAATTACAGCTACTACACTGTTTTGCAAACTGACTGTGAGTCACAGTAATTCAGAGAATTACTTTTCCTCTTGCTTAATTATTTCTCAAGACTCATCTGGAGCCACAATAGCAGATGGATACAAACCTACAGCCATGACGAATGGTGTCTTCTCAGTGGCTGGGTCTGTGGGGTCATTTCAATAGACTGCTAATTCAGTGATCTAAATTACATCATGTAGGTTCTCCAGGACATGGTTCCTCCTAAGAAACATTTACTTCGGCACCAACCTGCCAACGCCCAGATTGGCCTGATGGAGGGAAACACATTTTGCACAACCCTGCAGCCCCGATTGTTTACAATGGATCTGAACGTTGTGGAGCACAAGGTTTTCTACACAGAGGTACTTTCTTTTTATGTTCTCATCTTTGCATGTAGATGCTTCTGTATGATGGCGTTAGTAATTTCGTTGTTAAAAATATGTATTTTTCTTTGTGCATTTTAAACTTCCCTGAAATGTAAGAATTTACCTTTAGAAACATCAAGTGCAGTCTTCTTTGGCTACAACATAATAGCTCTGAGCAAAACAGAATATTCTAATCTCTGTGAAATATATTGAATGAGCTTTGGTGTTACAGTACTGGTCTAGTAGCCCTGACTTTCATATTTAGGTCTTATTTTTTACACAGTATATCAATTAAATAAATTGTTGTACCACCAAACATAGACAGTGTTGGTTAAGGGTTTTGAGTCCCTAATAGTTTGAGTAAAATTTAATATAAAACCCGTGTGTAGATTTAAGTTAGAGAAACTGTCTTGTCTCTTGGTTTCCCAGCTGACTTGTCCAAACCTTCTGGAAGTTTTTGGTATCAACAGCAGGTGGCAAGGCTGTCCACCTCCAGCTGTGTAGATGGGATATAATTGTCAATGCAGAAAATCCTCTGGTTTTGAGTTAAGACAAAAACAAAGTGCTGTAGATGAAAAAATGTCTGTAAAGGTGGGAGTGAGACAGTGCTGTTTCAAATGTGAGTAGCGATATTAAAATGATTGTTTATTTTTTTTCCTAGTTACTCAATTTGTGTGAGGCTGAAGATGCTGCCCTGATGAAACTACCTTGCTACAAAAGTCTTCCATCACTTGTACCTCTTCGAATTGCAGCCTTGAGTAAGTAAAACCTCCTAAACAAGACTTGATGCAGTTAAGTGTCCTTGTGAGCAACGGGCAGTCTGCTTCCTGAGATCAGCAGAAAACCTGAGCACTGCAAGACTGATGACTGCTCTCCAGAGGTTACAGTTTAATGGAGAGAATAATGGGAAAGCATCACTGCTTTCTTAATGACTAGAATTTAGTTTTCTGAAAGGAACCCAAAATATTTTAAGATTAATTATGTTATAAAGCATTAGGAAAACTATAGAACGTTAATAGAATTCTCATTCTTTTACTATTTTATGATGCCTGTTGCTTTTGGCAATGCATACAATGTTTTAGCTGTCTGCAATTTGAAGTGACATAAAAAGAAACTATAAGAGAAGCGGTGTAGAATTAGGGTTTATTTTCTCCTCTCCTTTGAAATTGAGTTAACAAAGAGAACAAATTTACTTTGATATTTGCAGATGCTCTAGCTGCCTGCAATTACTTGCCTCAGTCAAGAGAGAAAATCATTGCTGCACTTTTCAAGGCACTGAATTCAACAAATAATGAGCTGCAGGAGGCAGGAGAAGCATGCATGAGAAAGGTGACTGTATTAAAACAACATTCCTTTTGAGGCCATTGTTCTCTCTGCTTTACTTCCTTGGTACAAAACTTCTTGGGAAAGTTCTCTACAGGAAATATTGTTGCTCTGTTCAGTTTTTGTTAGTGATGCTGATAAAAGTGTGTGTCAGATGTGTTTGTTTGGGATTTGAACTTGCCCATAACGAATTATCCAGGTTGCAATTAAGTATTATAAGCTCTTGGATAAGGACCATGGTAAATGTTTCAGTCTTTCTGTCCAGTCTTTCCCACTTTCTGTTGGTCTGGTCTTTGTAAATGTGTCTTCTTTTCTAAATAGCAGCAGTCCTTCCCAGCAGTTCTGCAGATGTGCAGGCCTGGCTTTATTATAAAAGCTCTTCCCATGTTTCATCTTTGTTCCTAAAAGAAGTGGTGGAGACCCCATAGGTGGTTTTGGAAAAGTGAAGCAATACAGCAGAGTTACTCTGCATCACAGTGTGATGGTTACCTTAAGGAACAGGACCATGGCTGTTCTGTGTGAGGTCAGAATTAGTGTCCTTGCCTGACACTGCCCTGTCTGTCCTGTGGATGCTACGTTATCATGTAAAAAAGCTGGAAGGACAGGGAAAGTATATTCTTTCGTCATAATTTGTTGTTGAGTAGCTGTGCCTAATTCTGATTCAGTGAGATTTTAATTCCATTCTTCTAAATGGAAGAAAAAAAAGCTGATGAAATGACTTACAGCCTCTTTGTAATGCTGGGGAGATGGGCTGACATGGAACAGGGAGTGTCACTGCAGCAACACTGGTGGCTTGCATTTGTTTGTGCCATTGACTGGCCAGAGGTCAGGTGTCTTTTCATGTCACTCTGGTCATGGGAGGGAATGTACTTATTATTTATGGCCTGTTAACAACACAGCTGGGTTGAGAGGTAACAGAGAGAAAATAAGGGGTGTTCTGACCTATACATCAGATTTGTCTGATGGTTTTTTTTCCTGTGATAAACTGATGCCTGCAGGATGTTTGGTTATGACAGGAAATATCCTCTCTGGCTGCTTGCAGCCTGACTCTTTTGACCTTTTCTGTTGCTCAGGATGCATGCAGATTGTAACACAGAAATTTGCTCTGTTGCCTTCAGCCAAACTCACAGGCAGTTCTTAATACAGCAGGGTCTAAGTAGCTTGTCCGTAGCTGTGTATTTAATTTATAGCTGTAGCTGTTTTTCAATCTGTCTGTAATTAAGATCTCCTACTTGACTATTTTATGGAGTATGCTACTTTGTGTCAGAAATACCTCAGTGCTTCCCAAATCCATCTTGTCACTGTGTATATTTCCAGTTGTTCGAACTATTGCATTCTGAAAGAACCAAATAACAGAAGAAAAATCAAGTCAGCTGAATCTATTTTAAGCAAAATGCTTGCCCAAAAGTGACTTCCCTCTCCACCTGTACCTTAATCTTGCAGTTCTTGGAAGGAGCTACCATAGAAGTTGATCAAATCCATACCCACATGAGGCCATTGCTGATGATGCTGGGAGACTATCGGAGTCTGACCCTCAACGTTGTGAATCGTCTGACATCAGTCACTAGACTCTTCCCAAACTCTTTCAATGATAAATTCTGTGATCAGATGATGGTAAGCCCATCCAAGTTTTTGTTTTAGCTCTTCCAGAAGAAATTTTCTTCTAGCTGCTATTTTCATTGGTGAAATATCAAGGAAGCTCAGATGTGGCTCAGTGTGCATGTTGGAAGTAAAAGATTTTTGTTTCACAATTAATAAAAAACCCCAATTTCTTTAAACATTTTGAGTAAATTTCTGAAGGGCTTCTAAACCAAAAAGTTAAGAGATTTTATTTTTTAATGAAGACATAACTAGTTATGCTAAGGTTTGCTTGGACAGATTTATCTTTAGCAAGGCACCACCAGCACCTTTAACAATTTTACTTCCCAGTGCACTAAACCTGTTTTGGTGCTTTCTTGATTTGTAAAATTTTGGGAGGTATTTCCCTGTTTATTTGCAGTGTTTAAACTGAGTATGTGATTTCTTTATCCTCTCAGCATGGATATTTAAATATTTAAATGCATACACATCAAGCAAGTCATCAAAGAAGTGTAAGACTACCAGACTTAAGTTTTTTGTATATATATATGTACGTATAATCCCTGCTTTCTTGAATATGGAGAGGACTTCTAGCAACAGTAAACTTTTCAACCTGAGGGAATGAAAATAACTGATAATTCTTCCCTATGTTTCCTTCAAAGAATTATTTCAACCTCTACATTTTCTCTTGTAGCAAATGCTAAAATGGAGCAGTCTAATTAGAAGAATAATGCTAATTATCCTCTCTTTGTAGCAACACCTGCGTAAATGGATGGAAGTTGTAGTTATTACACACAAAGGTGGACAACGGAGTGATGGAAATGTAAGTTAATGAATGCTTTTATGTGAGAAGAGAAGAAATAAATAGTATTAATGTTTTGGAATTACAGAACTCATTCAGTTGTAAATGCTGCCATAACTGATTACACACTGATGCTTTGTTGCAAGCTAACAAACTTGTTGAATTGGGTATTGAATATTGAGTATTTGTTAGAGGTCTTAGTAAGAGGAGCTTCTTATCTGCTGACAGTGGTTACTTTAAAGAGTGTTCTGAGTTAATGTGGGAATAGCTCAAGCATTTTTTTCTTTTCCCCCTCAGGATTTGGTGCTTAGAAATCTGTTCTTCACTGGAATGGCTGATGAGCTCAGCAGCATAATCCCCCTTTTTTCATTAATATGTTTGATGTTCGTAACGTAGCCTTTCGAAAATTATACATAATGATAACATAATCCCAGTTAATTTAAAATTTAATTTATTAAAACCAAGTTCAATATTTACTAGTTGGGATCACATTAAAATCACTCTCCCAGTGAAACTAATGGCCTCGATGTTGAAGCATGGGAAGCTGATCAGTTGTCTTATAAATGGAAAACTGTGCAGTGTAATGTCAATACTGTGTGCTCTTAGCAATACTGATGGGAATTCCTGCTTCAGTGCAGTTTCCTGTGCATTACCAGAAGTCCCATAATTCTATTAATGTTTTACTAAATGCTTTTATTAAGTGTTGAGATTTATGATTGCACCTAAGAAAGAATGGGGGGAATTTTATTAACATCTTTGTTTTTCAAATTAGAATGAAATTACATTGGCTTTTTATTTCCCTCAAAACATGGAAATGGCTTAATGGCTTTTCATTTCTCTTTCTTGTCATTGCAAAAAGAGCTTTTAATCTGAATTTGGTCATTGCTTTATATTAGACCTAGATATTCTCTAATGAAGTAGAATAAGATTTGTTTCTTATGTTTTAACTAAAACACTGTGCATTCTTCAGTTAACCACATTTTATTCATGTCAGAGTAGTTGTAAGGCCTTCATATTCTTCTTTTGGGATTCACTTATCTTCAAATGTGATGATTACAGATATCTTGCAGATCTTTTTATAGCAATAGTCTTTTAAACCACAATGTGGCATCTCTAGAGCCGTTTTTAGTTGTCCCTAAGTCATGTTTAGTTGGGAATTCCCCTGCTTTTAATGTTTTTTGTTGGTGTTTTCTATAATTATGTGTTGAGAGAGATATGTTGAGTGAGGGGTGAACACCAGACACTCGAGAAAGAATCTACTGTCACATCTTAGGGAGGAGAGAAGCTTGGAAACATTTCAAGTAGAATTGTGTCAATGCAAAGCTGATTGAATATTACTTTTCTGCTCCCTGGTTGTTGCTCCAAAGTTTCCTTAAAAATGAAAACTCTAGGAAACTGCAGGAAGACACAGACAGCTTGGTCTTTGTACAGTTGTATGTGTTCATATGTCTGTATGTACATTGTGCTGTTGAACAATTGTGTCTTCTAAAGGTAGAAAAACTGGGATGGTGAAGCTGGTGGTCAGTTATTGTAGCTGGAATTTCGCTTTCCCTCAATTCTTCAGGACCCTGGTGAGATTCCAGCATCTGAGACACTCGTTAAAAGCAGTGCTGGGGAGCAGGCTGGATCATGCAGACTGTGTGCTGAAATAGAGGAGGTGGTAAACACTCAGTGGAGGAGAGAATTGACCAGGAAAGCCTGATGTTCCCCCCTCCACTGGTGCTGCTACCATCATTTCATCCTTTTCCAGCAGCACTGGGTGAAGGTGCCATGTGATGATGGTCAGGCAGTTCTCCAGCAGAGTGCAGGTAGTGGCTGGTCAGCAAGGCCTTAATGAGTAGTTAAAAATTACATGGGGTGAGTTTTCATATGTAAATGGTAACTACAGACAAACTGAAAACTTAGTTAGAAATGCTGCATAGTAATTGATGACTATTTTAAAGGTCCACATTGATGCCAGGATAACTAAGCCTTGTTCACCTAAATAGTTTGTGATAGTCCTGCTGTGATCCTGAGCTGTGATCTGGCTGTTTAGGGAAATGAACAAATTAAAACATAATATTTTAAGTGGTGATTAAAATCTAATTTGTTGGTTCAGAGAGTAAAATCTTTGATTTAAATCCTTCTTCCTCTCTTCCGTGCCTCTCCAAGGAAAGGCATGGGATTTTGGATCATGTCTGTTAATTGAAAGTATAAGTTTTGAGTAGATAGTTGCCTCCAGCTGTCCCTCTTGTGAGAGAGTGGAAATTTCCATGGTGGAAATTCTTCATTACAGCCTAAGAGGACTTTATAGCTCTAGAGGGCTTCATAACTTGGTAGCTTAAATAGTGATGTAGGTAGTTTCATAATTGATGCTGGCCAAATTTGTCTTCAAAGGTGCAAAAATATTGTTTCCCTTGACTTAATAATCTCTATTATCTTTTTGTTCAGTATAAATATTTGAGAAGCTATGTCTGATCAATGTAAAAGTAGAAAAAAGGATGCTTTTCATCCTAGTCCTTTGGAGGGCAATTTGGAGCGTGTGAGATGCTCATTGTCTCCCTTCTTTCCGTTTGAGATGAGAAAGTAACTGTGCAGAAGTTAGACTGCAGCCTGGAGAATAGCATGTACTGATCTGTACATTTATTTGATATTTTTGTGGGCTTTTCCCTTTCATGCTGTGACTTCTGTTTTGGTTCAGCCTACCACGGAAGGGGTAGAGGTGAGAAACTCAGTGGAGGCACCAGGAACTTTTTTTTGTTGTCATAGTTTCTTTTTTGTTGTAGTTGTTGTTTTGTTTGGTTTTATTTTTTTCTTTTAACTTGTGGTTTGTTAGTTTTATCGTTGTGTTTTGGGCAGAGTGCATTGTGCCTTTGAGTGCAGTGCTGTGAATTGTCTTCTGTTTGACTGTGGCAGAGCTGTTTTGATCACATTGCTGTTAAGGATGTTGAGCATGTTTGTACCAGGGAGAGGAGGATTTTTAGTTTCTGTGGAGGCACAGATGGTTTCAAAAGGTTTTATGTATTCTCAGCCCTGCACTTCAGTCCGTGAGAGGAATCTTGTGGGGTCTGTCTGGGCAGATCAGGTTAAAGGAGTGGAGCCTAATGCTTTGTGTTTAAATTCAGTTGAGAAAATGCAATGTACTCGATAAAATCATTTTGGATACTGCACACTGGAACTTGGTTTTAAAGAGATGGCGAGGGTGGATGTGTTGTGTTGTTTTGTTTTTTCCTTTCCCTTTTCTTACTGAAGGAAATCCACACTCTAGCTAACTGAAATACAGTCTCTATTTAAATCACACCATGGAAAAAAAATGTAAAATTATTTTGGACTCCTGGAGAATTTGCTATCTAGTGGGAGGAGAGAGCTGACTTTGAGTAACCAGCTGTTTGCAAAGTAGACTGAACAGTGCTGTGAGAAAGCTGTCTCTCTCTTCATGTGTGATCTGGGGGTGTGGGGTGTATATGAGAAATGTTTTAGGGGGGAGGTCTGGCTGCTTGATGCACGAGCCACTTGGTGTAGAGCAGCGAGCACTCCTGACTCCCCCACCAGCAGTGGCATTACGGTGTTTAGCTCTTACCTGTAAAACACCACTCTACTGGCAAGGAAAATAAAATTTCAACCATGATATTACCAGAGGGGGAAGGGCAGACTTCCACAAGTGCAATTTTTTCATGCATTATGGTAAGTAGATGCTGTGTATGTGTTAACCCTTTGCATTTGGCTGCTGGCTGTGCTAATACAGAGAGGAAAAAAGAAGCAAGATGTGTGATACTGCTTTTATACATTGTAGCAAGTAATATTTGTTTAACTGTGTTTCTTTTTTCCTGTAGGAAATGAAGATTTGTTCAGCAATTATAAATTTATTCCATCTGATCCCAGCTGCCCCACAGACTCTGGTTAAACCTCTCCTGGAAGTTGTTATGAAAACAGAACGAGCAATGTTAATTGAGGTAAGAGTGGAAGTGAACATTGCTGAAATTTTTGCTTTATGGTCTTCTTAAACATTAGTATATAATAATTACAATATTTTAAATATGGTGTGAGAACATTTGATGTGTAATATGCTCTTCAAGCCTTTAGGGGGTAACATTTGTCTAACACCCTTAGAAGTGAAGTTTTGAAAGTGTCAATAAATTCTCATCATGCAAGTTCTGAACATTTTGGATCTGCATAAATGCCAAGTCAAATGTATTTTTCTGAGTGGTAGTAAATTAGGAGAAAATACTCTATACTCTGCATTTTCAATTTAAGGTTTATGAATTTTTCAGGCTGGCAGTCCATTCAGGGAACCACTGATAAAGTTTTTGACACGTCATCCATCCCAGACTGTGGAGCTGTTCATGATGGAAGCCACTTTAAATGATCCCCAGTGGAGCAGAATGTTTATGGTAAGCTGTGGGGGGAGAGGAGCAGGAAAAACCCTCAACTCGACAAATCTGATGAACAAAAAGGTTTCATCTTTTGCATCTTTTTTCCTGTATGACCTTGTAGTCCTTAATCGTGGTCTTACTCTTGACTGCAGGGCTCCTGTTCTTGGTTTTGTATTTGTTTGTCCTGAAGTGTTGATTTTATACCTTTCCAGATCATGTAAGGCTATTACTGAAGTGTAGATGTGATTTTTATATACGTGAAATACAACCTCTGCAGCTTTAGTGTGGAATATAAAAGCTACAGGATGATATAACCCCCTGGTATTTTGGCTTTTAAAGGTTATTAAAATTATTTCTTCCCCTTTTGCAGAGTTTCTTGAAACATAAAGATGCCAAACCTCTGCGGGATGTGCTGGCAGCTAATCCCAACCGATTTATCACCCTGCTGCTGCCTGTGGGCACCCAGGCAGCTGTGAGACCTGGCTCCCCCAGCACCACCACCATGCGTCTCGATCTGCAGTTCCAGGCTATCAAGGTATTCATTTATCCTTGTTTGTCTCTGCACTGGGCAGTTCAAACCTCTTCAACTACAAGCCTCTTACATCCAGGCTTTCAATGTGTGTGTGTGTCTATTACATACAAAAGCTCACAGAAAACTGCCTGTGAAAATGTGGAGTGTTTGTAGTCAGAGCTGCTCTGAAAAGGGAAAAGAGACTCAAATTAACTGTGCTTTTGTTGTCAAGTAGGATACAAGAGGAAAGCATGACAACAGAAACAGAAATTTATTTTATTTTAATCTAAACTATTTTGTATTTCACTCTTTTGTTTTGCTGTTGAATATTTTAGAACCCTTAATTGACCTTAAACAAGTGCTTGTATATCACTGTTTCTCCCGACAGATCTCTTGTGTGTTGACTGTGCATTTGTCTTGTTTTGCTTTGGACAGATCATAAGTATTATTGTTAAGAATGATGAATGTTGGTTAGCAAACCAACACTCCTTGGTGAATCAGCTGAAACGTGTATGGGTGAGTGAAGCTTTTCAGGAGAGACATAGGAAGGAGAATATGGCTGCAACAAACTGGAAAGAGCCCAAGCTGTTGGCCTATTGCCTGTTGAATTACTGCAAGTACGTAAAAATCTTTATTTCCTACACCCTTCATGCATCTTTTTTTTAATTTTAATTTTGAAAATATTGTTAAGGTATATAGGGCTAATAAAAATGGTTTGCAGTAATTGAAGAGAAAGTGTAATGTATTTAATAATACTGCCATTAGCTGTAAAACCATGCCTGTGGTACTGGCTGCTCTTGCTTCTCTGCTCCTTTCAAAGATTAGTTTCATCAGCCTGGTAATTTGTGTATTTTTTCACAGAAGCTTTGTATTTTATGTGTTTTCACAGAAGGAATTACGGTGATATAGAGTTACTCTTCCAGTTGCTTCGAGCTTTTACGGGTCGGTTTCTCTGCAATATGACTTTCTTAAAGGAATACATGGAAGAAGAGATCCCCAAAAACTACAGTATTCCCCAAAAACGGGCTTTGTTCTTCCGGTTTGTAGACTTGAATGACCCAAACTTTGGAGATGAGCTCAAAGCTAAGGTAACTAAAGCAATTAAATCAAAGAAGCCTGGTATTTAGGTTTAATTTTCTTCTTGGGAACTAGGGCAACACAACTCCCTTACTTAAATGTCAACGAGTTTGATAATTGGCAGAGTCATTTAGGTGAAAATATCATACCTGAAGAAGAGCGATAATAAACAGAGACAGCAATTCATCTTGCTTTCAATGCTGACTGCTTTAGTTTACACTTTCTAAGAATCTTTGCCCTTGGAAGGAAGAAAGAGGGGGAAAAAAAATCAGTGTGTGTCTTTTTCTTGGGGTTTTATTTATAGTTTCCTTTTGTAACCCAGCGTGTCCAACAGGCAGGTTTGCATGGGGCAGTACTTGAATGTTGGCTGCCATTTGAAGAATGGGACAGGACTGTAAAACTTTTCTTGTTTATACTCTGTAGGTGCTGCAGCATATCCTGAATCCTGCTTTCTTGTACAGTTTTGAAAAAGGAGAAGGTGAACAGCTCTTAGGCCCCCCAAACCCAGAAGGAGATAATCCAGAAAGCATCACTAGTGTCTTTATAACAAAGGTAACAATCTTTGTTTGCATTGAAGTATTTGAAAATTAAAGCAAGAAGTTCTTCCTCTCATTTGACTTTTCATTCTGATTTGAATTAGTTGTTCTCTTCTGAATATTATGGTCTGTTACATCAAATTGCTTCATAATGTTGGATGTGGAATCCATCGGTGATCAGTAGGACTGGACTACAATTTTCAGTTTATGCTGTTTTCAGAACTGGAATGTGTCTTTAGAAATAGGCCTTACTTGGCTGTAATCCCAGTCTTTTTTCTAAGGAAAGCTTTCCATGACCCGACAGCAGTGTCTTTGTAATTCACTGCTATTTCATGGAACCAGTCAGCAGCTGTAAAATACGCGTCGTTGAAGATAAGGGTTGGGGATTTTGATTTATTTATTTTTATAGGTTAGCACTTTGAGAGTTCCCAGATGTGCTCATTATTTAGAAGTTCTCAGTTCAGGAGGTGGGTTTGTGGGTACTAAACTGAGTCAAGAAAGTAATTACAGGTTTTTAGTCGTCTTAAAAACCTCTCAAAAAGCAAAAATTTGGGACTTTGCCTTTATCATAATAAAAGCTGTTTTTCTTTTTTTGTCGACTTCATTCTCTCCTCTTTGATCCTGCCTGGAACTAGGTACTTGATCCAGAAAAGCAGGCTGATATGCTGGATTCTCTGAGGATCTATCTCCTGCAGTTTGCCACGCTGCTGGTGGAGCATGCCCCCCATCACATCCACGACAACAACAAGAACAGGAACAGCAAACTGCGGCGCCTGATGACCTTTGCCTGGCCTTGCCTCCTGTCCAAGGCCTGCGTGGACCCAGCCTGCAAGTACAGTGGCCACTTGCTCTTGGCACACATCATTGCCAAGTTTGCCATCCACAAGAAGATTGTTCTGCAGGTTTGTGATAAGTTCCATAGTGTGCTTGCTTTTGTTTTAAGATTCAGAGTGGAAGCTGCATGGTGGTTTTGAGTACTGAGCGTAGTTCAAACGCCACAAACAAATGCAGAAGCAGCAGGCCAAATGTTTAATACAAATTTACTTGGGAATAGGAGAGTGTAGAAAGAAGGGTGAAGACGAGTGAAAGCAGGAAGGGTAAGTAGTACAAGTAGACCTTTTGGTTGAATTAACAAAATTGGGAATGTTTCTTCATTTAAGAGACAGATACTTCAGTTGAGACACAATGTGGAGACCAAGGGAAAACTTCAGATTGGAGAGTGGAGAGGGAGGAAGAAAAGGGAATGTAAAGGAAGCAGAATTATAAGCTCTGTGCTTCTGCTGATGATGTATCATGATATTTTTAACAAATTATGGTCCTTTAGAGAAAAATTATGTTTTTTAGAAAACATATGTTGTAGTTTCCCTTTCTTTATAAATGCTTTGTTTTTGTAAGTACATATAGTATTCATGTTGATGAGAAACTTTGCTGTTCAGGTTTTTCACAGCCTTCTCAAAGCTCATGCAATGGAGGCCCGGGCTATTGTCAGGCAGGCCATGGCTATCCTGACTCCAGCTGTACCTGCTCGGATGGAGGATGGACACCAGATGCTCACTCACTGGACACGGAAAATCATCGTGGAAGAGGGTCATACAGTGCCCCAGCTAGTACATATTTTGCACTTGATAGTACAGCATTTCAAGGTACTTGTACTGTTTTTCTGGTACTCACTTTATCTCCTGTATCAAGGAAGTAAACACAAGTTTGATTAGAAAAATAGCATAACCTGATTTATATGGTTTAGCTTAAAAATACATAATTTGTCTGTAAAGATACTTATCTATAACTGAATACAACTGTTTAATAGCAAATAATCTATTGAGCTCTATCATGATTGAAGTTAGAGCTCCAAATGTCAGGTTAGAGTCTGTAAGATGAATTCATTGCACGTGCATCAGCAGTGTTCTTTAATGGGTCTGTGAAGATTCTCTAAGAATTCTTTAAAAAAAGTGCAGAACCATATTCTTTGCCATCCTCCAGTAATCCTTGTTTGTTTGACTTCATATGTTCTGTGGGATTAACTAGATAACTTATGTCTCCAGCTAATGTATGTTGGGAAACATTAAACAAATTGGGGAATGGTGCAGAATGTCAACACAGGAACATTTTTGAAAGCATGTATTAAAATGCAATCCAAAGGGACAGCTAATACACATTTTCAGGAACTGATGCCTCAATAGTTCTTAAAAGAATATCTGAGTGTGTTCAAATGTGAGTTGAAGCTCTTTAAAAGGCTTGGAAAAAATTGCTATGATTGGTCCTTGAGAAAAATCATGGATCTTAAAATAGGAACATGTTCATTTGAGTGCGTGAAATCAGTAGTCACTACTGAAAGCTGTAGCCAAAATACTATTTTCAATGCACCAGTTATTGCAAAATTTGAAGTCGTACAGGTTTAGCAAACTTTGGGATTGATGACTGTTTTACAATTTTGCTTTATTTCAACTTTGTAGGTTTTGTGTAGAATTTTATTGGTTAATGACTAACATTTCTGTGAAACCGTTTTTTCAGGTTTATTATCCTGTGAGACATCACTTGGTTCAGCATATGGTTAGTGCCATGCAGAGACTGGGCTTCACTCCCAGTGTTACAATAGAGCAAAGAAAATTAGCTGTGGATCTTGCTGAAGTTGTTATTAAATGGGAATTGCAAAGAATTAAAGACCAGCAGGTAGGAAATCCAAATAAATGGGTAAAGATTGAACTGTTCTATGGCTGAGTGTGGTTTTTTTAACATGCACATTGCTGGTATTTTAGCCAGATTCAGATATGGACTCAAGTGCAAGTGGAGAAGGAGCAAGTTCTGCCTCATCTGCTGTTAAAAGAGGATTGTCTGTGGATTCTGGCCAAGAAGTAAAACGATTCAGGACAGCTACAGGAGCAATAAGCGCTGTAAGAAAAAATCAGGGTTTATTCAGAGCAATGCAATGTAATTGTTTTTTCCACATAACTCAAAACTCCCTAAATTGAAGGTTTTAGCTTTAGAAAATATTTTAAATCTGTTGTTGTTGTTTTCTTCCTTCGCTCTTGCTGATGGCTTTTGTGTTTTGTGTGCGTGCAGGTGTTTGGCCGGAGCCAGTCCTTGCCAGGAGCTGATGCCCTTCTTGCCAAGCCCATTGACAAGCAGCACACGGACACCGTTGTGAATTTCCTGATTAGGATTGCTTGCCAGGTAGTGAGGTTATTCTGATATGCAAATACCAGTGTGAATTAGCAGCCAAACCCATAAACCCCTCTTTTCACACAGGTCCTTTTAGGCTTGGATTATTCTTATGTTTCTATACTTTGTTTTCATGATTAATTTACGTATTTGGGTGATGCTGCAAAGTGTCCTTGTTCTATTGCCTAGGTTAAATGACAAAAATATCCCAAAATATTTAGAGAGTTTCAAAGGGAATGACTATATCTAGGGGTAATGATTGTTAGATGTATTTTCAAAATCCAATACGTGGAATTACTTTCCTGCAGCATGTAGAACTAAAGCTTTTTACCAAATTTTGAGGGAATTAACTTTTCTAGAGTGGAGAAAATTATCTGGGTGTACCTCAAGGCTGACAAATTTTATGGCTTCTGCTCCTGCAGCAGACTCAGCTGGTAAGTAGCATGGGATTTTATATACCACAGTCCATTGCACAAAGTAGATGTGCTCTTAAGTATAAAGATGAATTGAGTAAAGAGCTGCATGTGTTTATGGATACCTTGCAAACAGTAAAGATTAACCACCTTGAGTACATTCAGAGTTGTAGTAATAAAGGATGGGATGAAACTTTTTTTTTAAATACACCTTCGATGGGTGATTTGGGTTAATTAGCAAGCAATTTAGACACCAGTTCTGGTGTTTACTATTAGTTGTCAGCTTTTTATGCATTAAATGCTGCACTGATAAAACTACTTAAGCTCATCCATTTCAGAAATAAGAAATTATATGCTTGCATGGAATGCATAATAAATTAATGAGTTGGTTCCAAAAGGGTGTCATTTTGTTAACTCTGATTAATTGCTAGGTGAATGACAACTCCAACACTGCTGGGTCCCCTGGGGAGTTGCTGTCTCGCCGCTGTGTCAACCTCCTGAAAACAGCTTTGAGGCCAGACATGTGGCCCAAGTCAGAACTGAAGTTGCAGTGGTTTGATAAGCTGCTCATGACTGTGGTAGGTAACATTCTAGTCCTGTAGGTCTTTAGATTTCCCTGCCATGTGAGATGATTGGATACTAGTGATATCTGGATATAGATTTTTACAGTACTAATTTTTTCTTCCTCATAGTGCAATAAATAAATTGTTACGTGTGTGAATTGCATTGGTGCTTATAATTTGTAGAGCTGCAGTACTTACTGGTTGGTGTGGTTTTTTTATTTTTGGGTTTTTTTTTTTCTTAGTAGGAAGTTTTACAGATTTGATTTTATTGATGCCTCGTTTTTTGACTACATTATGGGAGTATGAAGTTCATGAAAGGCAGGCTCCCTGTAATAGATGATACAAGGCTTAATACATCATCTATCCTCTCTTCTGTCCTTTAAACTATAACTTCTCATAAAATACACTGGTTTAGCTCTTCACTGATGGCCTGTCTCTGAAAGGTGTTGACAAAGAAATAAAACATCATCCTCTGAAAGCATTTCTAACCAGCAAGGTTGCAGACAGATTTCAAACCCTAGGATCACAAAAAGCACCAGAAGGAACATACCTGTACCTGCTTAACTAACACTGTTACAGTCAAAGACTCTATAGCTGCCTGGACTTTTAGAATTTTATGGTGCATGACTTATTTCAAAGATTGACCTGGAACATCACTGCTGTAGAAACCTCAGTCTTAGAGGTTTTAACAGATTTGATCTGAATTTAGTAAGCTGTGTAATTCTTGTTTTCCCCTCCTCACTGCCTTTTTGTATGTTTTGTCTTTAGGAACAGCCCAATCAGGCCAACTTTGCCAACATTTGCACTGGCTTAGAGGTCCTAAGTTTCCTGTTGACTGTGCTGCAGCCCCCTGCTATCCTGAGCAGCTTCAAGCCCCTGCAACGAGGGGTAGCAGCCTGTATGACCTGTGGGAACACCAAGGTTTTGAGAGCTGTCCACAGTTTGCTGTCTCGCTTGATGGGCATTTTCCCCACAGAACCAAGTGAGTGCTGTTTTCTTCCTCCTTTTATCCTTTACTGCTGCATAACTTAAGTGGTTGAGGGTGGGATGAAGGCACTCTTTGGAATGTGCTAATATTCTGTTTTATGATTCCAGCGTTTAATGGTCCATTTTAGCTTGCACTTTCAACCTCTGATTAAAAAAAGGAAAAGCTGAAATAAGTAATCATGTGGAATACATCATTATCCATTGACATAAAAACTTAATAACCTGTGGCTGTCATAACTTTAGTTCAAGAAATGCATGCTATAAATTGAATGTATTTTTGCAATTAGAATTTTTCAGCTTCAGAAGTGCAATTTTTTAGTTGTTAAGCTTTGCTGTTTTGCTGAAACAAGGAAGGGAGAGAAAGTGTAAGAAAGGCAGTAGGTAATATGCCATGTCTTAATTGGAACTAATTTAGATAATCTTCTCCTGGAAAAAAGTAAATCATTAATATAAGACTGCTCATCAAATTGAGTTACTCAGAAGAAGTGGTACGCTATTATAAAAATATATGTATTTATTATAATAAAGAGGTTTATATAAGGAGGGATCTGCCTGTGTTACCTTAGTTTGTTGACAAGATAAGACTCCAGTGATGTTTTAGTGCCTGTATGTTCGCAGTGTGACTGTTCTTTGCCTGTTCTGTGGGTAATGTGACTAAAAGTAAACACTCCTCCAAACTCTGCAGGTACCTCGAGTGTAGCATCCAAGTATGAAGAGCTGGAGTGCCTTTATGCTGCAGTTGGGAAGGTTATCTATGAAGGACTGACCAATTATGAAAAAGCCACCAATGCCAACCCTTCCCAGCTCTTCGGTACGTGTCCCACGTCCCTGGCAGCTCTGTGGGAATGCCCCTCAGTGAGAAATCCCTTTTCCATAAGGAAGTGGCAACCTGATGTGATGCAGAGGAAGCTGTGGGAAGCATTTCAAGCTAACTTGTGAGATGAGCTTGGGGTGTCATATCTGTGGAGAAGGGGAATGGAGGGAGTTCATTGTGTTCTGTCTTCTCCCTGAGCTGACTTGGGAGCAATTATTGGAGGTGGGGAGCTGCAGATGTGCCAGGTGGAAGCCTTTTGTATTCAAAGCGCATAGGAAAAAGCTACAGTATTGACAATAGCCAAAAAATAAAGTAAAAGTTACTGGAAGCTTCTTACATGGAAAAAACCAAATCCTGCAGGTCCTCTGAGATACAACAGAATAGTTCAAGGAATCTGTGTAAACAGTCTTATGTGTTCCTGCCTTGCTTTTTAATTTTTTAAGCCTTATTTATTAGCTGATTTAGGTAGTGTATTAAGATTTATGTATTTATAGATCTTCAATTCTCAGTAATCAAGAAATTACATAAATACTATATTTTCTTGAGTGACAAAATCTGAATTTTTAGCGTAGACTATTCTGAAGAGCTGATATGGTTTTCTTTTCTTGTTTTTTTTTGCTTACTGAACTGCTAGAGAACTCAGCTACATAATAGAATGACAAAGATGTATTGGAAAAATAGAGTTTGGCCCAGAACTGGTTGTGTTGGTAATACAGACCTGAAATTGTACAATGTTGGAAAACCTGCTGATTTAAATGGCAAATGTCCTTCACTCTTCTGTTCTGTGAGCTGTGTAGATGGTTGTAATTTCACCTTGGGAATTGCCTATTTGTCAGATGTCAGGACGTGCTTTACATCAAACTAACCATGAAAGATGTTTCTTACATTTTGTCCAGAGTTCCCTTAAAAGCAGCAGCACAATCAGGCTGTCAGGAGGTGCATTTTGTAGTAATTCTGTGGCTCAGAGGCTGGACTTTGTGGGCCAGATTTTGTGCCCATCTGAGCATAAAAAGAAATCAAAACTTTGGCAGGAGCCATTCAATGACCAGAGCATGCTTCTGTAGATGTGCTCTGTAGATAATGGTGAATTAGAAAGTTGCAGTAGGTTTTTTTTTTGGTGGGTATAATTTTACAGGATGTGTGTGCCTTTTTTAAAAGAGTTAAGTAGTCAACTTAGTGAACTTCTTCAATCAACAGAAACTGATTTATGAAACTTTGTAAAGTTTCTAGATAAGAAAACCAAAATTATAATTTTAAAATTTATTTTATATTTAATTACTAAACCTAGGCCTAGTCATCTAAGAGTTTTTCTGCTTTTTGCTACTAAAAGAGATGTGCAACATCAGGAGTAGTTACATTTTTTCCTGGTCTTGAGGAAATATTTGCTCTCAGTCCCTCCCTTCCTGTCCTCCCTTTTTCCCCTTGCTCTTCATCACACACTTATATACAAAACTCTGAAATATTTTGATGAGTGCAAAAGTAACCTTTTAGACTTAGTCTAAGGACTAAAGTTGAGACTGAAATTTTTCTTCAAATCTCTCCAGATTTCTAATGTCTTTTGGGTAGTCCCATCCTTCTTTCATGGCATCTGTACCTTACTCAGGTCATGCCCAAGAGAAATTTTGCTTCCTGAAATCTTGTTTTTATCTCTAGGGACTCTGATGATTCTGAAATCTGCGTGTAGCAACAACCCCAGCTACATTGACAGGCTGATCTCAGTTTTCATGAGATCCCTGCAGAAGATGGTCAGGGAGCACCTGAACCCACAGGCCACAGCAGGAACAGCAGAAGCAAATACAGGTATTACATTGTACAGTCTGCTAATGATTGGAAGTGTTATAAAGCATTAAAATATCTTCATCCTGAAGGGATTCAGATGTCTTTGCCGAGTTTGTGTGCGTTGTTACTTGTTGAAAAATACTCCAGCCTTAGTGAGTAGTATTACTGAAGTACTGAGAGCTAAAAATGCACTTAGGAGTTCCAGTTACCTGCTTAATATATGAATTTCAGTATTAGCCCAGCCTTTTCAGTGAGTGGTTGGTGAAGCATTTGTTGAGCTGCAGCATAAATAGAAATAATGAAATTCTTCAAGGCTTTGTAGTGTTGAGGGGAGACAGGCTGAATTTTTTTGATTGCTCTGTGCTTTCACTTTCTTTTGCTCCTTCCTGTTTTATAGTATTGGAACAACTGTGAATTAACTTGTTGGAGCTGGTGCTTTAGTTTTTATTTAAAATAGCATCTTTTTTAGTCTGTATAATTCTGTCTGTTGTCAAATGAATTAGGTCATGAGTCATTGAAAAAATCAGATGTTCTTGTAGAAGAAAATTCAGTGCTAGTAAAGGGCCCTGTAATATACTAATGAATAAGCTACTGAAGAAAAACACTTCGAAATAATTGCTGCTGTTAGATTCCCAGCCCATACTTTGATTAGGTAAATGAGAACCTTGTAAATTTTATTAACACTGAGAAACAATTGGAAAAGTATTAAACTTGACAGATAAGCAAGTCAGGAAATTAGCTGAACAGAATTAGAGAATTAGCTGCATCACAGACAATTTCTTTCACAAAGTTAACTGTATTTTTTCAGTATTAAGGGTCTGTAATACCTTTTACTGAAGATTTGCAGAAAGGAAAAACAGAGACTTGCCTTTAGGATTTTGAATGGATTTGGTTTTGAGAGGAGTCATAGAATTATAGAATGGTTTGGGTTAGAAGGAACCTTAAAGTTCATCTAATTCCAACCCCCTGCCATGGGCAGGGACACCTTCCACTAGCCAGTTGCTAAAGCCCCATCCAGCCTGGCCTTGGATTGTGTCTTAGTTCTTTAGGAATGTAAAGTATTAATTCTGAACTCATTATTTCTGGGGATGTATTTCCAGGCAATAGGTGATAGTGTTGATATTTTTAAAATTACAGCATCCTATTGGAAAATTTTTTTCCTAGGTGTATACACAACTCACATCATTTTTTTGCATCCATAGCAGGTACAAGTGAGCTGGTAATGCTAAGTCTGGATCTTGTGAAAACTCGCCTGGCTGTGATGAGCATGGAAATGAGGAAAAATTTTATACAAGCTATTCTAACATCACTCATTGAAAAATCCACTGATGCCAAAATCCTTCGTGCAGTGGTAAAAATAGTGGAGGAGTGGGTGAAAAACAATTCCCCGATGGCAGCTAATCAGGTAAATTGAGCAGATAAAGTCATCATTTCTCTCAAATACTAAATAACTGTGAGCCATTATTATTCATCAGTTTTGACAATGAGGTTTGTAGTGATCTGTTATGTATGTTTAGCTGCCCTTGATGATGTTTAGACTATTTTCATCCCCTGTGAAAATAGCTTCAGCTGTAGGTGCTTGGCATTTTACAGGCCTATGTTTGGTGTTTGATCTCAAATGCTGGTTTGTGAAGAACTTCCTTTAAAGTAAAAGTTTTAAAATATGCTTCACATTAACCTGGGTAGAGAGATTCTTCAGGAAGAAGATGACTAATGCTGGTATAAATCCTGTTACTCTGTAGCATTTTGTGGCCTCCTCAATCTGCCATATTTCTGTTAAGGGTTGAGCACTTACAGTCTAGTGCTGTACAAAAGGACCTACACTTTTTATAACATACACTAGAATTTTGTAATCACTGAACAGTTTAAACCTATTTTTAGTCACAATTTTAAAATTCTCCAGCATATATTAGAAGGATAAATGCTTGAGTTATTTTTCTTTTTTAAGAACTATGACCTACCAAGCTATTTTTTGGTACTTTAGAAGTGAAAGAGTCACGTGAAGGATGGCTGAGTTGTAGTTTGAATGTGCTGGTTCTCTGCATGTTTTAAGACAAATTGACAAAATTAATCATGTCTTCTTTTACCACAGACACCTACTCTCCGGGAGAAGTCCATTTTACTGGTGAAAATGATGACTTACATTGAAAAGCGTTTTCCAGAAGACCTTGAATTAAATGCTCAG
This sequence comes from Edolisoma coerulescens, assembly GCA_013397115.1. Taxonomy (NCBI): domain Eukaryota; kingdom Metazoa; phylum Chordata; class Aves; order Passeriformes; family Campephagidae; genus Edolisoma; species Edolisoma coerulescens. The sequence goes on along the minus strand of VWZW01007179.1, from coordinate 936,666 downwards.
TTCTTAGACCTTGTTAACTATGTCTATAGGTAATTATAGCAATTAATCATTTATTGCAGCTTATTGGTTCATAATTTGTACCATATATGAACTTTATAACATGTCATCAATCTTTTTAGGTCTGAATTAAGGGATATTTTTATATATTTTTCTTTTCTAAAATGAAAAATCAGTTCCCTTCACTGAGACCACCACAGTGTACATATTTATGGAAGGCAATTTGAAAGCAGAAGTTCCTTAGACAGGATTTTTACTTTTGGCACTGATAAAATATCTCCAGCACCCCAACTTCTTCTTTTCCCAAGATACCAAGGCATCCTTGTAGCTGACTGTATTCTCAACACTGTGGTCACAGCTGAATTCTGTCTTTTCACATCCATGGGATATAAAGGTTTATTTTTTTTTCTTGAAACTTTATTGTAAATTAGACTTTCAGGAGAGTTACTTTGCTGGGTAGCTTGAGGATTTTAAATCACAATGAAGTAATTAGAATGCCAGGTATTTAATGGTGTGCTGCTGCTTCACATTCTTTTGCAGTCAGTTTGCTGCTGTTCTCACCTGGTTCACTGTGCACAGCCTTTGTGTGCACACGGTGCTCAGAAGCTTTTATCAGTCAATAACATTTGTCATTTCAAACACCATACAGCTGTGGCTCAGTGTTCCACAACTATGATAAGATTTTATCCTGAAAGAGTATTTCTGGTAGTTCTGGGGCAGTTTTACATCAAGCAGCAATGTTTTCTTTGCTGTTTCTCTCAAGAACTGCCCCTGGCTGCTCGCCACATGCGGGCTTTTACTGACTGTCACCTCTTTGGGTTTTCAGTGTGTCATCCAAAACCTGGGAGTCTTTCTAATGGCTCTGTTATTTCATCTTTATTCATTTTAGGGATGAGAATCTTTCTGGGAGTGAACTTACAGCTAAACTGGAGCCTGCATTTCTCTCTGGTTTGCGCTGTGCCCAGCCGCTCATCCGAGCCAAGTTCTTTGAGGTCTTTGACAATTCCATGAAACGTCGCGTTTATGAGCGCTTGCTTTATGTGACCTGCTCCCAAAACTGGGAAGCAATGGGAAATCACTTCTGGATAAAGCAGTGCATCGAGGTAGGGAAACTATTTGTATCAGAAATGCAATTAGAAAGATGTTTTATTCCTCATTTTTCTCAGCTGTGTGTAAAAGCGTTACGTGATGTGTGTATTGTCTGTCTCAAAGCTGGAAATACCCAGTCTGCTGCCTCAGCTCCTGTGGTGCTTAAAAATGTATACAATGTCTAAACAGTGAAATGCTGATGCTTGGGAAGTGGCTTTAATATAAATGTTTAAAATCTATTTTCTCTGCCAAAAGCTTAACGACCAGGTTAATACTTCTTAAGGAAAACAGTCTCTTACAACTCATAATGAATATAAAAAAAACCCCAAGAATTGTTATAGGAGAAGATTTCAAGAAAACTGTTAAAGCTGGAAAGTCTCCTCTAGCAGTATGACAGCTGTTAGGTGGGATTGTACTGAAATAGAATTGCATCTTTGCTTGGTTTATTTAAAAAAAAATGGGACAAAACCTTTTATTTTAACAGTTTGCATGCTAAAGCATGAATTTAAGGCGAGTGTGAACATCATTTTTAGGGTAACAGAGTCTGTTAGCAGATTGAGGGGACTTAGTACACGTGTTAAAAAGTACAAAATACAGACTTTAGGCCTAGGAGATTCTATTAATAAAGGTGATAAATAGGCCTTAAACTTACTATTGCAACTTTCATTAAATTTATTTATTCTTTAAATATTAAACCACGGTGATGTTTTCTTCGAAGTACTGCAGTAAAATGCATGTTCAAAGGCTCTTGTTCCTTTTCCACGTGGTAGCTGCTGCTGGCAGTGTGTGAGAGGAACACCACGATTGGCACAAGCTGCCAGGGGGCCATGCTGCCCTCCATCACCAACGTCATCAATCTGGCTGACAGCCACGACAGGGCAGCCTTTGCCATGGTGACACACGTCAAGCAAGAGCCTCGGGAGAGGGAGAACAGTGAATCCAAAGAGGAGGTAACTGACAGAAACACTGGGGGAAAAGCAATCTCTTTGGTGGAATTCAGCTCTTCCTAGTTTCTCATCGAATAACTTTGGAGAGCGTGCAATAAAGATGATGTGTGCAGATTGTGTTGCTTGTCTTTTAAGCATGCATGGGTCTTTCAGAACTCTCATTCATTCATTTAGCCTTTACTTCAGCACTCCAAGCAATTCTATGTCTGACCCTGAAGAAGTAGCAGAAACAGGGAGACCTGAAATAAATGGATCAGGAGGGTGTTTTGTATTGTGGAGAAAAACCAAAAGTACATAGAAGATACCTATGTTTATGTACACTTATATATAAACTGTATATATACTTACTAAGCTGTTTACTTCTGTGTAGGATGTTGAAATAGACATTGAATTGGCTCCGGGAGATCAGACCAGCACTCCCAAAACCAAGGAACTTTCGGAGAAGGACATTGGCAACCAGCTGCACATGCTGACCAACCGGCACGACAAGTTCCTCGACTCCCTTCGGGAAGTGAAGGTGGGTGCAGGTTGTTGGTGACAAACCACTTCAATCCTAAAACCTTCAAACTGATCTGAGGTGTGTTTTTATTTTCTCTTCTTCTATCTCACTCTTCTGATTTTTTAGCTGAGTTTTTTAATGTAGACATCTCTTATAATCTGTGATTTCTTATTTGCCTATGGTAAAAAGTTCTTAAGCCTTCACTTCATCACTAGTTGTTACTGTATCCCTTTCCTACAAAATTAAGTATCATCCTTCTTCACCTGTAAGTGTATTTTAACAATTCAGTTCAGAAACTAGTGATGACAAACACAGGGTATAGGATCAAAAATGTGTATCAGCATCTTATGATTAAATAATTTCTAAAAAAATAATTTTAGCTAAAAGCTGTGTTTAAATAACTCTCACAGTAGTAACAGGTCTATCCAATTAACCTGATTGTTCCTATTACCAAGGTAATCAATGTCTTTGCTTTTTCTTTCTTTTGTTTTTGATGGTTACAGTAGTGAATCAGAGTCTTCATCAACATGAAAATAGGATTAATTTCTTGTTGCTAGTCTGTATTATTAAAGAAAACATATTTTTGTTGAAAAGGCATTTGCATTACTACTTAAACAACTGTATAAGTGAACTTTTTGCCACAGAATTAATTGTATTTTCCTATTTCTGTGCATCTCTTTGTTTCCAGACGGGAGCGCTGCTGAGTGCCTTTGTTCAGTTATGTCATATTTCCACACCTTTGGCAGAGAAGACTTGGATACAGCTTTTTTCACGACTTTGGAAAATCTTGTCTGACAGACAGCAACATGTGAGAACCTCTCTCTCTCCCAGTTACAGATTCCTCTTTGTAAATGCCTGCTGTTCCAGGAAAATGTGTTTGTGTGGTGACTTTGTTCACTTGCTTTGAGAAGTTTGCCATTCTTAGACTGGTGAATGCTGTGTACCTGTATCAATACATCTTTTGAAAGAAATAGGGCCTTTCATTTTACAAAGAGGAATGTACTTACTGAGTGGTTGTTCCCTGTACTAAAGAGATTTTAAATCTGATTTCTCTAACCGAAGAATCTGAACAGACAGGTAACTATTATGTTTTTTCTTCTAGGCCCTGGCAGGTGAAATAAGCCCTTTCTTGTGCAGTGGTAGCCATCAGGTGCAGCGGGATTGCCAGCCAAGTGCCCTGAACTGCTTTGTGGAGGCAATGTCCCAGTGTGTTCCTCCCATTCCCATCAGACCTTGTGTCCTGAAGTACTTGGGTAAAACTCACAACCTCTGGTTTCGTTCTACACTGATGCTGGAGCATCAAGCCTTTGAAAAAGGACTGAGTCTGCAGATTAAGCCTAAACAGACAACGGAATTCTATGAGCAGGAAAGCATAACTCCTCCTCAACAGGTAGTGTTCTGTTTATTGAAATAACTTATGAAATATGAAGAGAAAAACCTGACACTGACAAGTCCTCCACTAAACCATGTCCCCAAGTGCCATATTTACATGTATTTTAAATACCTCCAAGGGCAGTGGCTCTAGCATTGCCCTGGGCAGCCTATTCCAGTGCTTTACAACCTTTTCAGTGAAGACATTTTTCATAATCTCAAATCTAAACCTGCCCTGGTGCAACTTGGAGCTATTTCCTCTTGTCCTGTTGTATTATTGACTTGTTGAAAAATTTTGCTTTCTATGATTGGATCTGTTGTGTTAGGGAAGACAGGCAAGGGTCAGTGTACAAGCCTTTAGGATTTTTCTTGTCATGCATTGTTGTTGCTTTCAGTACTTGGTTGTTACTAATTGCTTGCTTTGTAGAGTTTTAAAGAGAGTTATAATTATAAGCACTTCTCTGTTTCCATGTCTCTCTCAGCTTGCCTCAGTGTAGAACATGGGGTTTGCTACCTACTGTGCTTTATAAGGACAGCTTGACTGTGGAGAAATATTTGTTCTTAATGTAGGAAATCCTGGATTCCCTTGCTGAACTCTACTCTTTGTTACAAGAAGAGGACATGTGGGCTGGGCTGTGGCAGAAACGCTGCAAATTCCCAGAGACAGCAACAGCCATTGCCTATGAACAGCATGGCTTTTTTGAACAGGTACAGTCTGGATTTTAGAAATGGTCTGAGTAGTTCTACTGTCAGGATGAATGTTCTGGGCAGCAAGAAAAAGCTCTGAATATTAGTTATTAACTTCAGTCTTCTAAAATGGAAAGTGCTGTGGCTTCCCTACTGTCTACAACAGTAGTTTGAGGCCTTGTAATACTGAGGTAAAGTGAAATTTTTGTGCACAATCATCAGATTTTTGTGACATTTGTCAAGCTGCCAAATAATGACTATATTCAGGAATGAGTTTTTTTTATATTCAGGGCTTGAATTTTTTTTTTTTCTTTTTTTAGTTAATGAAGGTTTTCTTATCACTTGTTTTTAAAAAGAAAAGAGTGTTGAATTATTGTGTGTATAGCAGATGGAAACATGGAATGGTTGAATTTTCTTTAGGCACAAGAAACTTATGAAAAAGCAATGGAGAAGGCTAAAAAAGAGCACGAACGGAACAATGCTTCCCCTTCCATCTTTCCTGAGTATCAGCTCTGGGAAGACCACTGGATTCGGTGAGACTTGAAAGCTGATGGAGAACAAGTATTTTACCCTGCAATAGAAGCAAAATACCCTGCTGTTGGTTTAAAGCATTAGTTATGAGAACAAACTTATCTCAGGACTTAGCTCAGATACAGGGAAAACTTAAGGGAATAAAAAAAGCTATTTTGTATTCCCTTAACAGAGCCTCAGCAGTGATATGCCTGAATTGCTGTAAAAATGTAATTTGCTATTGGTAGAAACAGACTGGAGCTAAAATTTGTTTTTCCTATTTAAAATGGTTGTTCTGGGAGACACAAAATGCAGCTCTTCCCTGTTCACAGATTTCTGTATTATAACTGGTAATAAATAAATTAAAAAAATAATAGTCTTCCCATCTGGATAAAACTTCTGCAATGCTTGCAAAGCTGTTTGTAGATGAACAAATATGCAGATAATATTCTGATACACAACATTTATTGTCACTTTTATTGAATTTTACTTATTATGGCTTTTTTTTTTTTTTGTAACCAAATTGACACTGCATTTGATTTTCTTAGTTGCTCAAAAGAGTTGAACCAGTGGGAGCCTCTGACAGAATATGGGCAGTCCAAAGGTCACATAAACCCTTACCTGGTGCTGAAGTGTGCGTGGAGGGTCTCAAACTGGATTGCTATGAAGGAGGCTCTGGTGCAGGTGAGTGAGGGCTTTTTGTGCTCGTGTTTGGTTTCTCCTCCTCCTGTCTTGGGTATCTTCATCCCAACTGTTTTAAGAACCATCCCATGAGAATAAGCTGGTGGTTATTGTTCTTGAGGCTGCTATAAACTTCCAAGCTGTATGGACTTCTTGGGGCAAATGGCAGACTTCTGTTGGAGTTGCCAGTAGATTGTTTGGAATTTTTTTTTTAGCCTTGTATGTGTTGTCACTAATCTATAGAAGATGGAAAACATGGGGGGTTTTTGGTGTTTTGATTTGGTTTTTCTTTGGTTTGTTTTTTTTCTGTCTTGTTTTAATTTTAAGGAAATATATCCTCTTTTCATGGTAGGTAGAGTTGTTCATCTGTGATGAGTTAATATAGAAACATTAACCAGATGTAAAACTGATGCCTGAAAGGTAAGAATACTGCATTAAATCACAGGTGGAAAGGAGCTTGCAGATCTTCCTTGCACTGTTGTATACAGTGTGACATTACTGGAATTCCTCTGCTAAAGATGCCAGAATTTGCAATAAAGGGGTGAAGTGCATATTTAAAATACAACTTAAAGCCAAATCTCTAAGTAGCAAACTGCATATGCAACAAAAAACTGTCTTATGGGTGCTATTTACATTTTAATTAATTTCTTTTGTTCCTATAAGACTTAGTATTTTGTGTCCTATTTAAGATGCAACTTCAGAGGCTAAGTATAGAAATATAATTATTTGAGAAACTTTTAAAGCCTAAAATAAGAACTATATTGTACAGTCTGTTATAAGCCTTGGGCTGGAACAGAATGAAGTAGATCATGTCTGACAGGTTCTGGTTTTGGACAATTCCAAGCTGAGTGGAAGTGACAACCCTGAGTAAGTGCTGATATGTGGTAGCTGCAGTTGTATTAAATGAGGTATTTTCAGTAATGAGACATTTACTAAATGACTGAGGAGAAGATGCTGCTGAAGCCATAAATGGAGCCTTTGTGACTCTACTCAGGTTCTTGTAAAAGTGTCAGGACACGTTTGCATAAATATCAGGATCTGAAAGAATAATTGATTCTGTGCTGCTGTACTCACTACTCCAATTTTATTGATATTCTTTAATGTGGCTGTTTTTTGTCAAGTTCCATGGTTGATTCACAAGAGAGGCCAGAAAGGATGGCAAGTATCTATCACTTTTCGTAAATCTTTGTGAAAGATTTTTAATAATCTACCCATTAAAGTTGAGCTATTAAAACAGCAAGTAGCCTTTGATAGGACCCAAGACTCATTTCCATTTGCTCACACTGCCATTGTGTTTAATGATCCAGTAGATAACATAATAAAGAAGGAGGTTATTTTCACTGTGTAAGTGTAAGGATGCTACCTGGCACTTTCTCTTTGCTGGCTCAGGATAACAGGAGTAACAATTGTAATGGTCAACATACAGTTTATCAACAAGAGGATAATGCAAGGGGATTTCTGTGTTGCACATCAAACCATAAAGGGCTCCATGTAAAGTGGAGGAAAAAGAAGTGAAGAAGTTGTAGGTTAAAGGCCTGCAGTGTCAGCTGGTGAGCACTGGCTCAGTGCAAGGTTGCTGTAAACTGCTCACAGAACTTAGGTGCTGCACAATTCAAGTGCTTTGCTGGGTTTAGTTGCCATATTTGTACTGTTCCAGAATTCTGAGGAAATGGTTTAAAATTATTTCATAAATTATTTTAGCACTGTGACCCGACTTTGCACCCGTGCTCAGAAATTACTTTAACATAAATGAGAAGGTTGGTTGTCAATTACTTGCAAAAATATTAACAGTTCATATTCATAAACTTAGCAATGCCCTAGAGCAGACAGGGGGTATAATGCTGGGTGATGTGGAACAGGTAGGGACAGGATCCTTTTGGGTGAGAAGTTGCCATTACATGTTCTAGAGCCCCTGCAGCATTTCAGACTGTGTGTGTTACCTGCTGAGAAGCATCTTCTGGCTTTGTACAGGGTGAGTTGTTTGCTGTGAGCTTCCTGCTGCTGTGGCAGGGCTGCTTTGGGCTGGCTCAGCTCCCTGAGCTGCATTACAGTTGTCAGTGTCAAAACACCCCAGCAGCAGCTCGGGCACGGGCACTTCTACTCTTGTGCTGATTTGGCAATTTATGTGCTAGCCTGCCCTTGCCTTTAGGAGAGCTGAAGCTCCTCTAGTGACATAAATGTTAATACTTCAATCTGATATATTCAGAAATGAGATTACCCTTAAAACATTAAAGCTGTTTATTTAAGAACGCTTTAAAAAAAACCAAACCGTTTCGCATAGGAATGACCTTTACTGGGTGTTTTTCCTATTCCACGACCAGGTGGAGCTGAGTTGTCCAAAAGAGATGGCCTGGAAGGTGAACATGTACAGGGGGTACCTGGCCATCTGCCACCCCGAGGAGCAGCAGCTGAACTTCATCGAGCGGCTGGTGGAGATGGCGAGCAGCCTGGCCATCCGCGAGTGGCGGCGGCTGCCCCACGTCGTGTCCCACGTCCACACCCCCCTGCTCCAGGTAACAGCCTAAGAGTTCCTATTTCCAGTTGTTCTCCAGTATTTTAGTGGCTGCAAGTGTAAAATATTTTAGTGTATAGCACTGATAGTTTTTGCCTCGTGGTTTTGCGGTTTTTTTTGTTCGAAGTTGCAGAATGTGTGTTTGTATTTTCTTCGAAGTGCTTGTTGCTTATAAGGAAGAGCTTGTAAGAGATTGAAACCACTTGTTTTCAGACCTCCAGAAATATTTTTGGGAAGCACTTGGCACAATTCTGGTTATATGGAATATGTAGTTTAACTATTACATGAAACGAAATGACATGTATTACATGGTGAAAAATGAATGGTTGTGTCCTTTGCAGCTTTCACACACGTTGTACCATAACAAAAATGGATCTCTGTTTCCTTTGGAAATATATCAAACAACACCCTATTGTTTTCTCTTGGATTTAATTATGTAAATAATTCATCTTGCAACTGTAAGAGAAGAATTTTTGAGAGTAGATGTTATTGCCAAGTACAATCAAATGGAAGTAAGTGCCTAAATCCATCTTTAAAAAATTGGATTTGGCCTTGAGTTGCTTTCAGAAGCTTCTTGAAAATGAACCTTGTGTCCTCTAAACTGTGTGGAGCCAGTGTGGAAGTGGGGCTGGGTCAGGATCGTGCTGGGCTTGGCAGTGTGGGATCTAGGCAAAACATGCCATTCATTTGACTTTGCCCCTGTTTAGGTACCCTATAAATATATACCTGACAAAGCTCTTGTTCCTGTGGAGGGGAACCTTTCATCTCCAGGGGAAAAATTGTGGAATATCTCAGTGCAACACGAACTGAAATGTCATAGCAGGGATCATTTCTTGATGGGCCCTTGCTCAGAGATGTGTGACAGCCCTGCCTGTGGAAGTGTAGAGGACTTTGCTTTGAGGTCTCTTTGATACAGAGGCCTCTGTGATTCTGTTGAGATCAGTAGTTTCACTCTGTGTGTGTGATTCATAACTAATCTACAAGATATAAGAAGGGACCTCTATAAAATGATTGCTGCTGTTGGTAGAGCTCACACAGTAGCTCATAACTTTGAATTTTTATTATATAAATTGATGTATCAGATAAGGTGAATGGATATGGAAGTTTCTCCGTATTCAGAAGTTATCAGGTAAATAGGTACAATTTGTGAGCTCACACAATCCCCTTAGATGGCTTCTCAATGAATTTAATTCCTTCCTGCTAAGTTTTCACCCTTATTTAAAGTTTCCCCCCCCCCACCCAAGAATGGCAGCATCTGCAGCGTGAAAAGATTGATATTGCTAAATAAAGTATTTAAGTGCTTTCAGATATCAATAAAACAAGCTTTTTAAACAATCTAATATGTATATATCCCTCATGAAGAAATGATAAATTAGTCAGTGACTGACAGAGGTACAAATGCAGCCTTGAATTTGCACTGCAGTAATTACTTTTTTTTTAATATCAGATAGTATGTGATTAAATACCCATGAGAAAATTAAATTTATGTGATGAATGGGTGTAGGATGAAGGTTAAGCTATTGTGAGAGCTGATACTGAGATGACTGTAGGAAAATATTACTTTAATTTATTTTGTTTCAAGAGATTTCACTCTAGAAATTCAGACTGCCTTTTTTTTTTTTCTCAAATAGTTATCTCATTTGGTTGATTAACAATGAATACAACTGTTATCTGCTAAGTGGTAGCTTAGAGAATACTACACTGGCTTTATTGTACTACAGGTAATTAAATTCCATTAAAGTTTGTGGGCCTTTTCTTCAGGTGGTTGAAGTTTTAACAAACTGTCTGCTGCCTTTATTGGGTTCGAGACTGCTGCCATCTTCTGTTTGTTCCTTATTTGTATTGTTTAATGTTTTCTAGGCAGCACAGCAAATAATTGAACTTCAGGAAGCAGCCCAAATAAATGCAGGACTGCAACCAACTAACCTGGGGAGGAACAACAGCTTGCATGATATGAAGACTGTTGTCAAGACTTGGAGGAACAGGTTGCCTATCGTGTCAGATGATTTATCCCACTGGAGCAGCATTTTCATGTGGAGACAACATCACTACCAGGGTAAGTCTCCTTGGTCCAGCATGTGTGGATGCTGAAAACTTGGTTGCAGGGAGATTTTCCAGCTTTCTGCCAGTGTCTTTGTGAGAGTCCTTGCTTTCTCACAGACACTGGCTGAAAACAGTCAGAAGTTTCTGTAAACCAATCCCTTTATCTTGCAGGTGCCAGATTGTTATGCAGTATTGTTGTGATATTGACTAGAGAAACATTTTGAAATGGGTGTTGTAGGATTTAACCAATCATTCTGGGAGGTGGGTGGTCAGGGACCAATGGCCTTGTGCCATTCAGGTGGACTAAGATATATAAATGAGTCTGTAAATTAAGAAATAATTCCTTTCCTTCCTGGATCGAGCTCATGTGGTTTCTTGCCATCCCCGGTACAACAGCCACAAGCATGCATTCGTCACAGAACTTTCCAGACAAAAAACTTTCCAGACAACACATTGTTTGAAATAACTTCTTGGTGACTTGATTTTGAGAAATTTTAGATTTAATTCGATTTTCATTAAAGTGTTTCATTATCTTAAGCCATCCATTTCACGTGTGTTGCTGTGTAAGGTGCTCTGTTTAATGCCATTTACTGTCGCTCT